>JAANYP010002377.1:205571-480901 GCA_020465985.1 Centrapalus pauciflorus | reverse complement strand
ATTAACTGGACTTCCATCTTATCTTGTTGGTCGATCGGACAATATTTTGCGTTGAACATATCAAGAAACTGCTCCCATTCTAAAGTCTGAATCACCTCCTCACCATAGATAGTTCGCTGGGTTTTCCACGAGGCACGAGCAGCTCCCACAAATAGTGCAGACGCATAACTTACTTTCTTCGAGTCTAAACAATCAGAAATCCTGAAGATTTCTTCAGTGTGACTAATCCAATCCATCGCCTGAATCGGATTAACTGTACCCTCGAAGTTCAGGGCACCGCTGGCTTTAAAATCTTTAAACTTGCAGCCTTTTGGCTGAGCAGTTTGCGTTTCTGGGGTAGAGTTATCAGAATCAGATTTATTAGTCTGGACTTGCTTTTCTTTTCTCTTATTTTTCTTTTCTTCACGTCTTTTAGCTTCGGCCTCATCTCTGGCCTGAAACTGTTCTTGCATTATTTTGTTCTGTTGTTCTGAGTGTTGGGCTAAGAGTTGTTGCATCATTTCAAACATTTGTTGTGGATTCATGTTGCTGGGAATATCACCTGATCCTGATCCTGACATCTTATACTGAAAATTAAAATCAATTAACTATCAGTTTATAGACTTAGATCTATGTACCCTTTTTCCCATCCTAACAGTCTGTACATCCTATCTCAGTTCAAACCACCTAAATGATTGATACATATGTATTGCTTCAGTTTGAGATCAAGTATACTTACGTAATACTTGATTCACTCAAACTAGTGCTCTGATACCATCCTGTGAATTCCCAGATGTATTCCCTGACGATATTTCCGGAGTGCCACCGGAACGTCAAGTCGAGTTCAGTATTGACTTGGTTCCTGGTGCGGCTCCTATTGCAAAAGCTCCATACAGACTTGCACCTGCAGAAATGCAGGAAATGTCAAAGCAACTGCAAGAGCTGTTAGAGAAAGGGTTTATCCGACCGAGTTCTTCTCCGTGGGGTGCACCAATTCTATTTCTTCCGTATAAACATTTATTGTTTCAAACAAAAATTTAACATTCTATTTTGATTCTTATAGATTCAATTCCTTGGCCATGTCGTTTCTGGCGAAGGAATATCCGTTGATCCGTCAAAAGTCGAGGCTGTTCAGAAGTGGCAAACACCTCGCAATGCCTCCGAGATAAGAAGTTTCCTTGGATTGGCCGGTTATTATCGGCGATTCATAAAAGACTTCTCAAAGATTGCTGTGCCGCTTACAATGCTAACACGAAAGAATACTCCTTTCGTTTGGACCGATAAACAGCAAGAGGCATTTGATATTCTGAAGCAAAGGTTGATTCAAGCGCCGATCCTAGCCTTGCCAGAAGGTAATGATGATTTCGTTGTCTATAGCGATGCCTCTGGTACTGGCTTAGGATGTGTTCTAATGCAAAGGGGAAAAGTAATTGCCTATGCTTCAAGGCAATTAAAAGACTATGAGAAAAGTGCACCAACTCATGATCTTGAGTTGGCTGCTGTTACCTTTGCGCTGAAGATCTGGCGTCACTATCTATATGGGACTCGGTGTCAGCTCTACACCGATCATAAGAGTCTCAAATACCTTTTCACTCAAAAAGATCTGAACATGAAGCAGCGTCGATCCTTGGAGCTTATCAAGGATTATGACTGCGAGATCTTATATCATCCCGGCAAAGCAAATGTTGTCGCGGATGCGTTGAGTAGAAAAGTATATCCAGAAAAGTGCTGTTATGCTCTAACTCCAGTCATATTCTCTTCTGATCTTATTGAAGACATCCGAGTTGCTCAAGCTGAAGCATTAAAAGAAGAGAATATTGATTCTGAAAATCTAAAAGGGCAACTACAATTTCTAACTATGAATCATTTGGGACTTCACTGTTTCAAGGGAAACCGAATCTGGATTCCTAAATATGGTTCTATTCGTAGCACTCTTCTGTCCGAAGCTCATCAGTCCAAGTTATCTATACATCCTGGTAGCTCAAAGATGTACTTTGATCTGAAAGCTGATTACTGGTGGCCAGGAATGAAGAAAGACATCGGAAAATGTGTTGAAAGCTGCAAAGTATGTCAGATGGTTAAGGCAGAACACCAGAAACCCTTCGGGGATATGCCACCACTGCCAGTTCCTGAATGGAAGTGGGAGCATATAACTATGGACTTCATTACGAAGTTGCCAAAGACCAAAAGACAGCACGACTCCATCTGGGTAGTCGTTGACCGATTAACGAAATCAGCACATTTCATTCCAATGAAAGAAACTTATTCTTTGGATAGATTGGCACAGTTGTACATCACAGAAATTATTTCTCGTCATGGTGTGCCAAAGTCTATTGTATCTGATCGTGATAGTCGCTTCACATCCAGATTCTGGCAAGCACTACAAGAAGGGATGGGTACTCGGATCTCTATGAGTACAGCTTATCATCCAAGTGCAGATGGCCAGAGTGAGCGTACTATCCTAACTCTTGAAGATATGCTTCGTGCCTGCGTTCTTGATTTAGGTGGTAACTGGGATGACCACTTGCCGTTGGTCGAATTCTCATACAATAACAGTTATCATTCAACAATCAAGATGGCTCCTTTTGAAGCTCTATACGGAAAAAAGTGCAGAACTCCCACCTGTTGGCGAGAAACCGGCGAATCGCCAATAGCGGGTCCTGCCCTTCTTCAGTTGACTCATGAAAAGATTCAACTAGTTAGAAGGAATATTCTTGAAGCTCAAAGCAGGCAGAAGTCATATTATGATAATCGACATAGGTCAATCAGTTTTGCAGTTAACGATTGGGTGATGCTGAAAGTATCCCCAATGAAGAATGTGGTACGGTTCATTAAAAGAAACAAGTTAGCTCCGAGATTTATTGGTCCGTTCAAGATTGTGGAAAAGACTGGAAATCAGTCTTACCGTCTTGATCTACCAGCGGACTTAGCTGGAATACATTATGTATTCCATGTTAGTCACTTGAGAAAAAGTTTAGCTGACGAAAGAGAAGTTCAAATACCACACGTTAACTTGCAAATAGATGAGAAGCTTAGAGTGGTTGAAGAGCCAGAATGTATTCTGGACTCGAAGACTAAGAAGCTACGAAACAAAGAAATACAGATGGTGCTCGTCCAGTGGAAACACCACAAAGGTTCGCATCAGTCTTGGGAATCCAGAGATGTTATGAAAGCTACATATCCCAGTCTGTTCGAACATAGCTAACTTCGGGGACGAAGTTTGTGCGTGGTGGAGCCCATTCTGTAACAACCCAGCTTTTATTTAAGTCTAAAATTTCGTCTTGATCCAAATAATGTAAATTTAATTACATTATTAATTATGTGATTTAATTAAGTTGATGACTATTTAAAATTTATTTAAATATTTATATTTATGATTTATTGTTAAAAGATGATTAAAGATAAAAGAGATGTATTATACAAAAATAGAAATGGGTTAAAATGCACATAAAGTTAAGTTTAGTTATATAAATTCAAAATAATGTCATTAATTGTCATTAACACTAAAAATTTAATCTCTCCTTTCTCTCTCTAAACATCATACGACAACATCATTTTCATCATCAAACAAGCTCATAATTCACATTAATTGAAGAATTTATTCAAGAAGAAGTTACAAGGAGTCCCAATCAACATCAAACTACAAAGAATTTAAGGTAAAATTCATTTATTATTCGAAATATTGTGTTTTGGTTCGGTTTTGAGAAAAACCGAAACCAAAGAATTAAAGTATGAGATTTAGGTGTTGCATGTATATGAAATTAGTAGATTATGATAAATCCAAGTTAATAGAAGTATTAGAAACAAAATTTGTGGATTAGATCATTCAAAATAGTGAAGAAATCGGATTTTTATGAAAAAGGATGTTCTTGACAAAATATCCCTATTTTGGATGATCTTACTCAAATTAGGATGTTATTGATAGGGAAAAATGTATAAAGACACTCCAATAATGTTATTATATAAATATATAACATTGCATGTTACTAAAAAGTGTTTTTGGAAATTAATATGAAAAATCCGTATGAAGAACACCAAGAACACCAAGAACAATTTCTGGAAAAATAGCAAGTGTGGGATCCGAATTCGGATGACCAGAATTCGGATGATGTCCCATTTTGGACCACGAAATTCGGATGAAATCCATTTCGGTCCCATACTTCGGATAACAAATAAATATTTTGTTAAGTTTTGGTCCGAACTCGGATGATCCGAGTTCGGATGGTATCAATTTCGGATAATGAACCGAATCCGGATGTGTACTTGGTCCGAATTGGGATGCCCATTTCGGATGAATCTGAATCCGGATGATTAATTGGTCCAAATTAGACTGGCTATTTCAGATTGGTCTGAATCCGGGTGGTCCGAATCCGGATGATCCGAAATTGGATATCCTATTTTGATATTTTTACAAAATTAAAGAAAAATGAATCAAATGATTAACAGAGTTATCAGTTATCAGAATCAGATAAAATAAAGATTATGAAAAAGACATGAAATTGACATGATATTATCATGAATGATCTTGATCAGGTTCAGTATATTCTGAACAAAGATTTAAAGACTTAAAGACTTGAAAGCGGGTCTCTGATTTGAAAAGAATTGACAGATTACAGATTGACAAAATCCTGAGATAACTCAGGTGGCAGATTCATATATCTGTTTGATCAAGACCCAGACCTGTGAGTTATAGATATTCAGATTGAACATGCATAGATCCGATTGAGATATATTGCTGCTGTTAGATTTATTGACATTCATTTATCAGCTGGATTGAGACCTGTGCACACCATGGATGGGTGTTGCCCAGTGAATCATGATAGCTATTTGATTATCTTTTCATATTGCATTTAATATTGTTTCAGACTTTGCCTTATAATTCATTGCTATCATGACTTCTAAGACATATGCTTCCATTATTGATCAGACATTTGATAGAATTGATTCAGCTTGACTAGCCTTATGGTCTATTGTTCTAGACCCGGTTATTTCACCAGTTCTTATGAACTTGGTAATGACCTCTGATGTTCAGCCATATTGACTTACTGGTAGCAAGCCCAGTATGTGGCTGATCCCCACGATTTAAGCGTGAGTGTGGCTTGAACATTATCCGATCTTATGATACTATATCTCAATCATGAGGGCCGTAGCGGCAGCCAAGACATATAACGCTAAGATTAATGACTCCGCTTGACACGCATGTTGATATTGAAAATCTATAAACTCACTAAGCATTGCTTACAGATGTTGCATTAATATTTTACAGGTAAAGCCAAAGGAAAATCACCTGCAGGACCTAGCTTTTAGGTCATTCAAGATCCAAGTTTTGAAGCTTTCCTAGACCACTTCTCAACAAACTTTCTGGTACTGATTGGAAGATAGCTAATGTGGTGGTTCTGGGTAGACTTGATGTGATGGTTGATGTGATGGTTGATGTTATGAATAGATTAGATGTTACCTTTTAATAACTTTATTTTGAAATATGTAACTTAAATCCTAATCTGTAATGTACATGTAATTTCATTATTCCGAAATTTAATTACCCTATCTTAGTATGATTGATATCGTGTTGCATGAATTTGGGACCTAGACTCTGAGGGCTGACCCGTGAGGGGAGGTCTTCACAGGATACTCACGCTTAAATCGTGGGGATCAGCCACATACTGGGCTAGCTACCAGTAAGTCAATATGGCGGAACATCAGAGGTCATTACCAAGTTCATAAGAACTGGTGAAATAACCGGGTCTAGAACAATAGACCATAAGGCTAGTCAAGCTGAATCAATTCTATCAAATGTCTGATCAATAATGGAAGCATATGTCTTAGAAGTCATGATAGCAATGAATTATAAGGCAAAGTCTGAAACAATATTAAATGCAATATGAAAAGATAATCAAATAGCTATCATGATTCACTGGGCAACACCCATCCATGGTGTGCACAGGTCTCAATCCAGCTGATAAATGAATGTCAATAAATCTAACAGCAGCAATATATCTCAACCGGATCTATGCATGTTCAATCTGAATATCTATAACTCACAGGTCTGGTCTTTTATCAAACAGATATAAATCTGCCACCTGAGTTATCTCAGGATTTAATCTTTAAATCTTGATCTTTCTGATCTTTGTCAGTCTGTTCTCTGTCAAATCATGTCTTTGACCCGCTTTATCTTTATAAATCTTTGTGTCTATGTTCAGATATCAACTGAACCTGTCCAGAATTATCATTGTCAAATCATATCAATTTCATGTCTTTGTCATAATCTTTATTTTATCTGATTCTGATAACTGATAACTCTGTTAATCATTTGATTCATTTTTCTTTAATTTTGTAAAAATATCAAAATAGGATATCCAATTTCGGATCATTCGGATTCGGACCATCCGGATTCGGACAAATCCGGATCTGGCACCCGAATTCGGACCAATCTGAAATAGCCAATCTAATTTGGACCAATTAATCATCCGGATTCAGATTCATCCGAAATGGGCATCCCAATTCGGACCAAGTACACATCCGGATTCGGTTCATTATCCGAAATTGATACCATCCGAATCCTGACAGTCTGCACATCCTATCTCAATAGTCATCAACTTAATTAAATCACATAATTAATAATGTAATTAAATTTACATTATTTGGATCAAGACGAAATAAAAGACTTAAATAAAAGCTGGGTTGTTACACATGTGCATCAAATGAAGTCGGAGACCGGAGCAAATGCCTTCCTTGTTTCAATATAAATAATATCCAAATGATATATCGATCGAAATGTGTTATATCTCCGTGATTATTGAAACAGAAATCTTTTGAGAGATAACTGAGTGGTTGGTGGGGTTAAGTGCATGCGTCACTGGGTCCATGACGTCTTTTTCAATATAAAGTCACCTAGGGCTTGATAGATTATGTGGATTACCCAGCCGACACAGTGTGTGTAGGATTATCTTTTCTTCAAATCCTTTCTCAACTCTCAGCATTTTTCAACTAAACTCCCTCCGGCTCACTTTTGAGAAATAAGTCAGCTTTATATAGAAAGCATGATTAGATGCACCACCATGTCCTGTCAATATACTCATCTCATTTACATTTTACCTCTACTCGACCCTGTTAGTATCCCGTGATAACTGACACTTCTCAACTAATAGACCTAAATAAGCCTCACCCACATACACTATAGATGGTTTGCTCCTTGGGAAGGTCTTCCGGTTCTGGTTAGACCATAGAAGCGATGTTTATGCCTATCACACAATTCGGTGCGTAAACGGAGTCAGCAGAAATAATGTTCAACATTTTAGCTCATGGGATATCACACAAAAAATGATTAGGATTTTCAGCTCAGATGAATTAGGAGATGAAATTCAGAACGAATTTGAGGAATGATGAGTTAGGAGATATCAGAATGAAATGTAAAATATGATATAAGATATGAAACGAATCAGATTTTATGAAAGAATTAGCTCATGGGTGATTTGGGAGAATTCAGTATGAATGAATTGGAAGAATTAAGAATGCATGAGAGAATAATGAAGAGAATCTCAGAAGTAATGAGATTATGAAAATCAAAGAGATTAGAACAATTAACCTCAATGATATACTTAGAGAAACAGAACTTAACATCCTTAAAAAAGTATTTTTTTCAGCTCAAAAATCTTTTTATGTGTGCACAAAATATTTCCGTGAAAATTACACATAGTTTTGTAAAAAAAAAAAATATCGTCGTCAGAGTGCCTCTGAAACTCCCCTTGGAAATAAACACCCAAAGTTAGTCAATTCATAAAAAATATATCAGGAGCAATAAATTGTAAGATTAAACTCCCTCTTTGTCAATACAGCTTCAGAGTTGAATTCAGGGTAGGAATTTCAGAAAGATTCATCTTTCAGAATCAATATCAAATCTGAAGTGATTAGAAGCCTTTGTTGCAGAAGCTCGGGTTTCAGTCTGAAGTAACTGAAAACCGTGTTAAACTTTGCATAGATGTGTGGGTTCCAAATGAAGTATTTGGAAGCCATATGCAAGAAGTACATGTTCTTCTCTTTTGTGAGTAGAAGCCATATAAATGAAAACCTGGTCCTAGTCTGAATTAACTAGAAACCATGTGAGTTAAGACCGGGTTCTGCACTGATTGATATTCCAGATTAATCAATCAAACAATTAACATAAATAATTAAGAACAAATTCCAAACACTAACCGAATGATTATTTCACCAAAAGATGATTACAGAGAGAAGAATTCGTATGAACACTGTAGCCCTAATCACAATGTATTCCGTGAAATCAATATGTCAGATCCGTGCAATTACAAAATGTAAAATTCCGTCCCAATTACAAAAAGAATATTTCTATTTATACACAAAAGTCAACTATGCATTAATTACAAAATAAACTCCAGACATATTAAATTCATCAATGTAAACTTGATTCTAACATTCTCCTCCTTTGATGAATTATAATAAGTCTTCAGTTTGATAGTCCCAGCTTCATCTCAAAACATCTAATACTTTTTCTGTTTGACAACCTCCAATTAATCTTTGATATGAATTCAACCATAAGCATTCTGTCATTCACACTCAACGCTCCCTTCTTAGTCTTACTTTTTTTGTCAGCTGCCAACTTCCCTTTCAAGCCATTCATCACCTTTTGCACTGTTCCATCACAGAACTTATTCAGTTCAATGCTCCGCATAGCGCTTTGCTTTCGATCTTTATCTTTGTAGATTGCTACAGGATGCTTGGCCATGACAACTTGAAATTCTTTCAGATTTTCCATATATTTGGTGAAACGGTTTGGCGCAGTGATGTTAATCTTTCTCATCCCTCTTTCTACAACAATCTGTAGATCTTGCACAGACATAAACACCAATTTGGTATGCATGAAGTGAAAAAGAGTCTTTAGTGCAAATCTACAATGCTCATTTCTCTTATTTCAACATAGCTCATCAAATAGATCTTCAATGTCGACCAAATGCATTCCAAACATATCAGCCTCGGTGAATATATAAGTATTTCCATCAGCTCTGGTCACTGTAAAGGTCGGATAAAAGATTTTAACAAAACGATCCTTCTCAATCTTTACCAAATCAACAATCCTAAACTCACTTCGGACCTTATCCACCGGCTGTGCTTTATTCTGCAAGAAACTCGCATAATTTGCTAAGTTTTGCATATTAGGCTCCAAAACTCTAAATAGCTTCAAAAATGTGCACGGAGCTTGCTTCTTACAGAATATTTTCTTTTTAAGGTGATCTTCAAGATAGGGAAGCTTGTTTCTCTTTCTGATATACTCGGAAGATTTCTTCGCAGATAATTCCAACACTTTTATCTTCTTCTTACTTATCTCATCTTCATTCAGCAATGTCAGTATATCTCTAATTTCTTTCTAGACTATTTGCTGAGCTTCAAATCTTAATCGATGTTGTCTTTGTGAATCATCAGCCAGAATACATTCATTGAAAAACCTGTCCATAACTTCAACCTCATTCAGCTCCTTAACAATCTGAGGCATAACATTCTCTACTTGAAACGGTATCACTTCCTCTTCTTTAACTGTAACTGTAACCTCAAGCTTTTCAACTGTCGGTATTGGTACATTAAGATATATCATTAAGATCAAACATATCATCATCATCTGACAGTTGAATTTCCACTTCTTTCTCCACTCCCTCAATCATTAAAGGCTCTCCTTGAGCTTCATCATCAGTGTCATCATACTCTTCAAAATTATAAATTCCTGATTGAACACTTAAAGGAACTGGAACATCTTCATGAAGAATCAATTCCAGCTCACTTTGAGCATCAACATGCTTTTCTTTGGAACTCCCTGCTTCACCAGTCTCTTGACCTTCAGTCTCTTTATCGTTTTCTTGATATGTTATCATTAAAAGACCAAAACCTCTCTCACCAAGCTTCCTCCTCTTCTCCCCCTCATGAGGAACATCATCAGAGTCATCATCGTGCTCATCATGTTTTCTTTTTGGAGCAGAAGCTTGTGCTTTACACGTCTGTTCCACAGCAGATATTCTCTCAGACATATCACCTAATGTTGTTATCACGGTACTCTCCAACCCAATCATACGCTCCCTCATCTCGTCAAATTGTTCATATACAAAATCTCTTAGCTCGTCAATTTCTTGATTTAAATCTCTTTGTTTTACTTCTTCTGATACATTCTTGCCCTTCAATAGTTTCTGAATATTTGCCATCTGGTCCATCATCTTAGAAAAGTGATTTGTCATATGATTTGAGACTCCAGCACCTGCTTCATTCAATGCTTCAGTCAATTTGTCTTGGATAACAAATGATGAAATTTTAACCACTGGGTCACTCAGTGTAACAACCCAGCTTTTATTTAAGTCTTTTATTTCGTCTTGATCCAAATAATGTAAATTTAATTACATTATTAATTATGTGATTTAATTAAGTTGATGACTATTTAAAATTTATTTAAATATTTATATTTATGATTTATTGTTAAAAGATGATTAAAGATAAAAGAGATGTATTATACAAAAATAGAAATGGGTTAAAATGCACATAAAGTTAAGTTGAGTTATATAAATTCAAAATAATGACATTAATTGTCATTAACACTAGAAATTTAATCTCTCCTCTCTCTCTCTCTAAACATCATACGGCAACATCATTTTCATCATCAAACAAGCTCATAATTCACATTAATTGAAGAATTTATTCAAGAAGAAGTTACAAGGAGTCCCAATCAACATCAAACTACAAAGAATTTAAGGTAAAATTCATTTATTATTCGAAATATTGTGTTTTGGTTCGGTTTTGAGAAAAACCGAAACCAAAGAATTAAAGTGTGAGATTTAGGTGTTGCATGTATATGAAATTAGTAAATTATGATAAATCCAAGTTAATAGAAGTATTAGAAACAAAATTTGTGGATTAGGTCATTCAAAATAGTGAAGAAATCGGATTTTTATGAAAAAGGATTTTCTTGACAAAATATCCCTATTTTGGATGATCTTACTCAAATTAGGATGTTATTGATAGGGAAAAATGTATAAAAACACTCCAATAATGTTATTATATCTATATATAACATTGCATGTTACTAAAAAGTGTTTTTGGGAATTAATATGAAAAGTCCGTATGAAGAACACCAAGAACACCAAGAACAATTTCTGGAAAAATAGCATGTGTGGGATCCGAATTCGGATGACCCGAATTCGGATGATGTCCCATTTCGGACCACGAAATTCGGATGAAATCCATTTCGGTCCCATACTTCGGATAACAAATAAATATTTTGTTAAGTTTTGGTCCGAACTCGGATGATCCGAGTTCGGATGGTATCAATTTCGGATAATGAACCGAATCCGGATGTGTACTTGGTCCGAATTGGGATGCCCATTTCGGATGAATCTGAATCCGGATGATTAATTGGTCCAAATTAGATTGGCTATTTCAGATTGGTCCGAATCCGGGTGCCAGATCCGGATTTGTCCGAATCCGGATGGTCCGAATCCGGATGATCCGAAATTGGATATCCTATTTTGATATTTTTACAAAATTAAAGAAAAATGAATCAAATGATTAACAGAGTTATCAGTTATCAGAATCAGATAAAATAAAGATTATGACAAAGACATGAAATTGATATGATTTGACAATGATAATTCTGGACAGGTTCAGTTGATATCTGAACATAGACACAAAGATTTATAAAGATAAAGTGGGTCAAAGACATGATTTGACAGAGAACAGACTGACAAAGATCAGAAAGTTCAAGATTTAAAGATTAAATCCTGAGATAACTCAGGTGGCAGATTTATATCTGTTTGATAAAAGACCAGACCTGTGAGTTATAGATATTCAGATTGAACATGCATAGATCCGGTTGAGATATATTACTGCTGTTAGATTTATTGACATTCATTTATCAGCTGGATTGAGACCTGTGCACACCATGGATGGGTGTTGCCCAGTGAATCATGATAGCTATTTGATTATCTTTTCATATTGCATTTAATATTGTTCAGACTTTGCCTTATAATTCATTGCTATCATGACTTCTAAGACATATGCTTCCATTATTGATCAGACATTTGATAGAATTGATTCAGCTTGACTAGCCTTATGGTCTATTGTTCTAGACCCGGTTATTTCACCAGTTCTTATGAACTTGGTAATGACCTCTGATGTTCCGCCATATTGACTTACTGGTAGCTAGCCCAGTATGTGGCTGATCCCCACGATTTAAGCGTGAGTGTGGCTTGAACATTATCCGATCTTATGATACTATATCTCAATCATGAGGGCTGTAGCGGCAGCCAAGACATATCACGCTAAGATTAATGACTCCGCTTGACACGCATGTTGATATTGAAAATCTATAAACTCACTAAGCATTGCTTACAGATGTTGCATTAATATTTTACAGGTAAAGCCAAAGGAAAATCACCTGCAGGACCTAGCTTTTAGGTCATTCAAGATCCATGTTTTGAAGCTTTCCTAGACCACTTCTCAACAAACTTTCTGGTACTGATTGGAAGATAGCTAATGTGGTGGTTCTGGGTAGACTTGATGTGATGATTGATGTTATGAATAGATTAGATGTTACCTTTTAATAACTTTATTTTGAAATATGTAACTTAAATCCTAATCTGTAATGTACATGTAATTTCATTATTCCGAAATTTAATTACCCTATCTTAGTATGATTGATATCGTGTTGCATGAATTTGGGACCTAGACTCTGAGGGCTGACCCGTGAGGGGAGGTCTTCACAACATGGTGTCTAGAGTTGATTATATACACTTTTAGGACACATCGAGACTAATAGTCTGCGTGACTATAAACTGATAGTCCAAAGTGACTAAGCCGGAACAAATAAGAGTGATTATTTCATGATAAATAATTTCACGATGACTATTTGGAAACCCTACCAGTGTTAACATCATGCCAGCGCTAAAAGTAGGTCACATAGATAATGTCTATTGTACAAACAGGAATCCTATGTGGACCTGGACTCGTTAATTTACAAATGAATATGTTTCATTTTTAGTAGGTCAAGCTGAAAAGTGTTAGTACATCCTGTGTGACGATAGCAGTCTAAGTATATATAGCATTTTGTGTAAGTCATTTTACTTGATATTGAATATTAACAAGTGTTTGATATATATGTTTGATTATATATGTTTGATATTGATTGTTTGTATGTTTCAACTTAGGGTAACGTATTACAATAAGTTCAAACATAAAGTTCAAAGATAAGTTCAAACATAAGTTTGAAGTCAGATGTGAATTTGTCTAGGAGGACAAATTCGAATAGGCCGTGGGCCAAGTTCGAATTTGTCATAGACAATGTCGAACCTGTCAGTATAATTAAGGGTTAATTCGATTAATTATGAGACTTTTTGCAGAGACTTTGGGAGATTTCAGAAAGTTTAAGCAAAAGGGCGATCTCGAACTTGCTAGCATTTGGGGAGTTTCGTTTGGAGAGAATCATCGTGTAGGGACGTTCTAGTTGTTCGTCTATCACTGTGGTAGTCTCCGTGTTTCGGTGTGCGTGGTCTTACCGTCAAGCCACTAACGAGGATTCCGCACTCGTTGGAAGGTGTCGCTTCAAGATAAGATCCGCAGAGAGCAGACCTTACAAGTGGTATTAGAGACATTGGGTGTTCGTGGTGTTCTTCATGTTCACTAGATACATCTGTGGTTTCTTGATGTTTTGGACGGTTAAATCACACTTTTGGACGGATTTTCGAGCTTTTCAAGCATCATAACGGAAAATAGTTTGCATTAGTTCAAGTATTTTGTCGAAATCAACATTTTTACTCTTAAAATATTGGTTTAATCTGAAACCTTGAACAAAATCGAATTATTAGCCGTTTGACTGATTTCAAGTTTGTCAGAAAAATACGCTTTTTTACTCAAATTTCGAGTTTGTCAGAAAAATACGCTTTTTTCGAAGTTCTTTGGGGTTTGATTCGAGTTTGACTGATTCGAATTTGCCTATTTTTGAATCTACACTTAAATTCGAATTTAGTTCTTCGAATTTAGTAAAACCTTCGAGTTTGTCTAATATTTCGACTTTGGTTGAACTTCAAAGATGAATAGATTTCGTGTAGGACTTAATCCAAGATACAGACATCCGATGAGCGCTATCAAATATAAGAGTTATCTGGAAATGGTAGAAGCAGCGAGACAGATCGAGCGAGGATACTTAGAGTACAGCGATCAGCTCTATGCTCCGTCTACTAACCCGATGAATCCGTCTCCTCCAAAGAAACAGCGATTTGGCAGATTCTTTAGGCCGAATAAGTCTCAGTCCCAACAATCTCAGCATTGTTCACAACAGAAAGCACAAGTTTACTCCCTCACGAACGAGCCACGATTCTGCAAGCGATGCAGAAAGTCACACATGGGGTTGTGCAATCCAGAAGATGTTACTTGCTTTGCGTGCAATATGATCGGTCACAGCAGTGAGGAATGTCCACAGCAGGGACGAGGATGTGCGAAATGTGGTAAGAAAGGACACTTCATGTACCAGTGTCGAAGCGGGCAACGTTATCAGTCTCAATCATCCGCAGGAGGTTCTACAGGGAAAAGTTCTGCTGCAACGCCGACTGCACGGACTCGAGCTTTCCAAATCACAGCCGAGGAAGCAAAAGAAACACCTGACGTAGTTACCGGTATGTTTCTGCTTAACTCTATTCCTGCCCGAGTACTATTTGATTCCGGCGCGAGTCGTTCCTTCATATCGACTTCTTTTGCACAAAGATTACATAAGTCTCCATCAAAGCTATCTGTGATATTAGACATTGAGACAGCTAGTAACAATTTTGTTATGGCTGATTCCGTTTATCGTAATTGTACACTACTTGTTGATAATATCGTATTCAATCTCGACCTCATCCCGATTCCGTTAAAAGAATTTGACGTTATCATCGGCATGGATTGGCTAATGAACAACGAGGCTACAATTATCTGCAACCGGCGAGTCATCAGAATCAAGACTTCAGACGGCCGAGTACTTGAGATCAAGGGCGAGAAGCGAAAAGGTGATCACTGCTTCATTTCTGTTGATAAAGCTTATAAGTATCTATCCAAGGGTCGCGAGTCCTATCTGTGCTACGTTTTATCTGAATCCAACTCTGAAAAGAAATCGTTGTCTGATATTCCTATCGTCTGTGAGTTCCCAGATGTATTCCCTGACGATATTTCCGGAGTGCCACCGGAACGTCAAGTCGAGTTTAGTATTGACTTGGTTCCTGGTGCGGCTCCTATTGCAAAAGCTCCATACAGACTTGCACCTGCAGAAATGCAGGAAATGTCAAAGCAACTGCAAGAGCTGTTAGAGAAAGGGTTTATCCGACCGAGTTCTTCTCCGTGGGGTGCACCAGTTCTATTTGTTAAAAAGAAAGACGGAACCTTCCGTATGTGCATCGACTACCGCGAGTTGAACAAGGTTACCATAAAGAATAAATATCCTCTGCCCAGGATTGATGATCTGTTTGATCAACTACAAGGAGCTAGTTATTTCTCAAAGATAGATCTCCGTTCTGGGTATCATCAGTTGAAAGTTAGAAATGAGGATATACCGAAGATAGCTTTCCGTACAAGATACGGTCATTACGAATTTCTCGTAATGCCGTTAGGATTAACAAATGCACCAGCGGCGTTCATGGATCTCATGAATCGTGTGTGCAGACCAATGTTGGATAAATCAGTTATCGTATTCATAGACGATATTTTGATTTACTCCAAAACGGAGGCTGATCATTCCGTTCATCTGCGGCAATTGCTAGAGTTATTAAGAAAAGAAAGACTCTACGCAAAATTCTCTAAGTGCGAATTCTGGCTCAGACAGGTATAAATTTACTTTTTCTTGAGCTCTTCAATAAACATTTATTGTTTCAAACAAATATTTAACATTCTATTTTGATTCTTATAGATTCAGTTCCTTGGCCATGTTGTTTCTGGCGAAGGGATTTCTGTCGATCCTTCTAAAGTCGAGGCTGTTCAGAAGTGGCAAACACCTCGCAATGCCTCCGAGATAAGAAGTTTCCTTGGATTGGCCGGTTATTATCGGCGATTCATAAAAGACTTCTCAAAGATTGCTGTGCCGCTTACAATGCTAACACGAAAGAATACTCCTTTCGTTTGGACCGATAAACAGCAAGAGGCATTTGATATTCTGAAGCAAAGGTTGATTCAAGCGCCGATCCTAGCCTTGCCAGAAGGTAATGATGATTTCGTTGTCTATAGCGATGCCTCTGGTACTGGCTTAGGATGTGTTCTAATGCAAAGGGGAAAAGTAATTGCCTATGCTTCAAGGCAATTAAAAGACTATGAGAAAAGTGCACCAACTCACGATCTTGAGTTGGCTGTTGTTACCTTTGCACTAAAGATCTGGCGTCACTATCTATATGGGACTCGGTGCCAGCTCTATACCGATCATAAGAGTCTCAAATACCTTTTCACTCAAAAAGATTTGAACATGAAGCAGCGTCGGTCCTTGGAGCTTATTAAGGATTATGACTGCGAGATCTTATATCATCCCGGCAAAGCAAATGTTGTCGCGGATGCGTTGAGTAGAAAAGTATATCCAGAATAGTGCTGTTATGCCCTAACTCCAATTATATTTTCTTCTGATCTTATTGAAAACATCAAAGTTGCTCAAGCCGAGGCACTGAAAGAAGAGAATATTGATTCTGAAAATCTTAAAGGGCAGTTACAATTTCTGACTCTGAACCATTTGGGACTTCACTGTCTCAAGGGAAACCGAATCTGGGTTCCTAAGTATGGTTCAATCCGTAGCACTCTTCTATCCGAAGCTCATCAGTCCAAGTTATCTATTCATCCTGGCAGCTCAAAGATGTATTTTGATCTGAAAGCTGATTACTGGTGGCCAGGAATGAAGAAAGACATCGGAAAATGTGTTGAAAGCTGCAAAGTATGTCAGATGGTTAAGGCAGAACACCAGAAACCCTTCGGGGATATGCAACCACTGCCAGTTCCTGAATGGAAGTGGGAGCATATAACAATGGACTTCATTACGAAGCTGCCAAAGACCAAAAGACAACACGACTCTATCTGGGTAGTCGTTGATCGTTTAACGAAATCAGCACATTTCAGTCCAATGAAAGAAACTTATTCCCTAGATAGATTGGCACAATTGTACATCACAGAAATTATTTCTCGTCACGGTGTGCCAAAGTCTATTGTATCTGATCGTGATAGTCGCTTCACATCCAGATTCTGGCAAGCACTACAAGAAGGGATGGGTACTCGGATTTCTATGAGTACTGCTCATCATCCAAATGCAGATGGCCAGAGTGAGCGTACTATCCTAACTCTCGAAGATATGCTTCGTGCCTGCATTCTTGATTTAGGTGGTAACTGGGATGACCACTTGCCGTTGGTCGAATTCTCATACAATAACAGTTATCATTCAACAATCAAGATGGCTCCTTTTGAAGCTTTATACGGAAGAAAGTGCAGAACTCCCACCTGTTGGCGTGAAACAGGTGAATCGCCAATAGCAGGACCTGCTCTTCTATAGTTGACTCATGAAAAGATTCAACTTGTTCGAAGGAATATTCTTGAAGCTCAAAGCAGGCAGAAGTCATATTATGATAATCGGCATAGGTCAATCAGTTTTGCAGTTAACGATTGGGTGATGCTGAAAGTATCCCCAATGAAGAATGTGGTACGGTTCATTAAAAGAAACAAGTTAGCTCCGAGATTTATTGGTCCGTTCAAGATTGTGGAAAAGATTGGAAATCAGTCTTACCGTCTTGATCTACCAGCGGACTTAGCTGGAATACATCCTGTATTCCATGTTAGTCACTTGAGAAAAAGTTTAGCTGACGAAAGAGAAGTTCAAATACCACACGTTAACTTGCAAATAGATGAGAAGCTTAGAGTGGTTGAAGAGCCAGAATGTATTCTGGACTCGAAGACTAAGAAGCTACGAAACAAAGAAATACAGATGGTGCTCGTCCAGTGGAAACACCACAAAGGTTCGCATCAGTCTTGGGAATCCAGAGATGTTATGAAAGCTACATATCCCAATCTGTTCGAACATAGCTAACTTCGGGGACGAAGTTTGTGCGTGGTGGAGCCCATTCTGTAACAACCCAGCTTTTATTTAAGTCTTTTATTTTAAACAATTTAATTATATCGTAAATATAATTTAAAATTATATTTACTTAATAAATTTTTTTTTTAAAATTTTTTTTTTATTCTTAATCAATTTTTGCAATACAAATAATATAACAAAAATTATATTATTATCTCACAATCCATTATTACATAACTGATCCATCCTGTGAAGACCTCCCTTTCCGGGGCAGTCCTCAGAGTCTAGGTCCCACAAATAGCAATACGATATCAACCATACTAAAATAGGGTAATTAAATTGCGGAATAATAAAATTACATGTACATACAAGATTAGGATTAAGTTTACATATTTCAAAATAAAGTTATAAACGGGTAACATCTAATCTAATCATAATATCATACATTACATCAAATCTACCCAGAACCACCACAATTGTTGTCTTCCAATCAGTACCAGAAAGATTTGTTGAGTAGTGGTCTAGAAAATCTTCAAAACTTGGATCTTGAATGACCTAAGTACTAGGTCCTGCAGGTGATTTTCCTTTGGCTTTTCCTGTAAAATATTAATGCAACATCTGTAAGCAAAGCTTAGTGAGTATATAGATTTTCAATATCAACATGCGTGTCAAGCGGAGTCATTAATCTTAGCGTGATATGTCTTGGCTGCCGCTACAGCCCTCATGATTGATATATAGTATCATAAGATCGGATAATGTTCAAGCCACACTCACGCTTAAATCGTGAGGATCAGCCACATACTGGGCTAGCTACCAATAAGTCAATATGGCGGAACATCAGAGGTCATTACCAAGTTCATAAGAACTGGTGAAATAGCCGGGTCTAGAACAATAGACCATAAGGCTAGTCAAGCTGAATCAATTCTATCAAATGTCTGATCAATAATGGAAGCATATGTTTTAGAAGTCATGATAGCAATGAATCATAAGGCAAAGTCTGAAACAATATTAAATGCAATATGAAAAGATAATCAAATAGCTATCATGATTCACTGGGCAACACCCATCCATGGTGTGCACAGCTCTCTATCCAGCTGATAAATGAATGTCAATAAATCTAACAGCAGCAATATATCTCAACCGGATCTATGCATGTTCAATTTGAATATCTATAACTCACAGGTCTGGGTCTTGGTCAAACAGATATATGAATCTGCCACCTGAGTTATCTCAGGATTTTGTCAATCTGTAATCTGTCAATTCTTTTCAAATCAGAGACCCGCTTTCAAGTCTTTAAGTCTTTAAATCTTTGTTCAGAATATACTGAACCTGATCAAGATCATTCATGATAATATCATGTCAATTTCATGTCTTTTTCATAATCTTTATTTTATCTGATTCTGATAACTGATAACTCTGTTAATCATTTGATTCATTTTTCTTTAATTTTGTAAAAATATCAAAATAGGATATCCAATTTCGGATCATTCGGATTCGGACCATCCGGATTCGGACAAATCCGGATCTAGCACCCGGATTCGGACCAATCTGAAATAGCCAATCTAATTTGGACCAATTAATCATCCGGATTCAGATTCATCCGAAATGGGCATCCCAATTCGGACCAAGTACACATCCGGATTCGGTTCATTATCCGAAATTGATACCATCCGAACTCGGATCATCCGAGTTCGGACCAAAACTTAACAAAATATTTATTTGTTATCCGAAGTATGGGACCGAAATGGATTTCATCCGAATTTCGTGGTCCGAAATGGGACATCATCCGAATTCGGGTCATCCGAATTCGGATCCCACACTTGCTATTTTTCCAGAAATTGTTCTTGGTGTTCTTGGTGTTCTTCATACGGATTTTTCATATTAATTCCCAAAAACACTTTTTAGTAACATGCAATGTTATATATTGATAAAATAACATTATTGGAGTGTTTTTATACATTTTTCCCTATCAATAACATCCTAATTTGAGTAAGATCATCCAAAATAGGGATATTTTGTCAAGAACATCCTTTTTCATAAAAATCCGATTTCTTCACTATTTTGAATGATCTAATCCACAAATTTTGTTTCTAATACTTCTATTAACTTGGATTTATCATAATTTACTAATTTCATATACATGCAACACCTAAATCTCACACTTTAATTCTTTGGTTTCGGTTTTTCTCAAAACCGAACCAAAACACAATATTTCGAATAATAAATGAATTTTACCTTAAATTCTTTGTAGTTTGATGTTGATTGGGACTCCTTGTAACTTCTTCTTGAATAAATTCTTCAATTAATGTGAATTATGAGCTTGTTTGATGATGAAAATGATGATGCCGTATGATGTTTAGAGAGAGAGAGGAGAGATTAAATTTCTAGTCTTAATGACAATTAATGTCATTATTTTGAATTTATATAACTCAACTTAACTTTATGTGCATTTTAACCCATTTCTATTTTTGTATAATACATCTCTTTTATCTTTTATCATCTTTTAACAATAAATCATAAATATAAATATTTAAATAAATTTTAAATAGTCATCAACTTAATTAAATCACATAATTAATAATGTAATTAAATTTACATTATTTGGATCAAGACGAAATAAAAGACTTAAATAAAAGCTGGGTTGTTACAGAATGGGCTCCACCACGCACAAACTTCGTCCCCGAAGTTAGCTATGTTCGAACAGACTGGGATATGTAGCTTTCATAACATCTCTGGATTCCCAAGACTGATGCGAACCTTTGTGGTGTTTCCACTGGACGAGCACCATCTGTATTTCTTTGTTTCGTAGCTTCTTAGTCTTCGAGTCCAGAATACATTCTGGCTCTTCAACCACTCTAAGCTTCTCATCTATTTGCAAGTTAACGTGTGGTATTTGAACTTCTCTTTCGTCAGCTAAACTTTTTCTCAAGTGACTAACATGGAATACATAATGTATTCCAGCTAAGTCCGCTGGTAGATCAAGACGGTAAGACTGATTTCCAGTCTTTTCCACAATCTTGAACGGACCAATAAATCTCGGAGCTAACTTGTTTCTTTTAATGAACCGTACCACATTCTTCATTGGGGATACTTTCAGCATCACCCAATCGTTAACTGCAAAACTGATTGACCTATGTCGATTATCATAATATGACTTCTGCCTGCTTTGAGCTTCAAGAATATTCCTTCTAACTAGTTGAATCTTTTCATGAGTCAACTGAAGAAGGGCAGGACCCGCTATTGGCGATTCGCCGGTTTCTCGCCAACAGGTGGGAGTTCTGCACTTTTTTCCGTATAGAGCTTCAAAAGGAGCCATCTTGATTGTTGAATGATAACTGTTATTGTATGAGAATTCGACCAACGGCAAGTGGTCATCCCAGTTACCACCTAAATCAAGAACGCAGGCACGAAGCATATCTTCAAGAGTTAGGATAGTACGCTCACTCTGGCCATCTGCACTTGGATGATAAGCTGTACTCATAGAGATCCGAGTACCCATCCCTTCTTGTAGTGCTTGCCAGAATCTGGATGTGAAGCGACTATCACGATCAGATACAATAGACTTTGGCACACCATGACGAGAAATAATTTCTGTGATGTACAACTGTGCCAATCTATCCAAAGAATAAGTTTCTTTCATTGGAATGAAATGTGCTGATTTCGTTAATCGGTCAACGACTACCCAGATGGAGTCGTGCTGTCTTTTGGTCTTTGGCAACTTCGTAATGAAGTCCATAGTTATATGCTCCCACTTCCATTCAGGAACTGGCAGTGGTTGCATATCCCCGAAGGGTTTCTGGTGTTCTGCCTTAACCATCTGACATACTTTGCAGCTTTCAACACATTTTCCGATGTCTTTCTTCATTCCTGGCCACCAGTAATCAGCTTTCAGATCAAAGTACATCTTTGAGCTACCAGGATGTATAGATAACTTGGACTGATGAGCTTCGGACAGAAGAGTGCTACGAATAGAACCATATTTAGGAATCCAGATTCGGTTTCCCTTGAAACAGTGAAGTCCCAAATGATTCATAGTTAGAAATTGTAGTTGCCCTTTTAGATTTTCAGAATCAATATTCTCTTCTTTTAATGCTTCAGCTTGAGCAACTCGGATGTCTTCAATAAGATCAGAAGAGAATATAACTGGAGTTAGAGCATAACAGCACTTTTCTGGATATACTTTTCTACTCAACGCATCCGCGACAACATTTGCTTTGCCGGGATGATATAAGATCTCGCAGTCATAATCCTTGATAAGCTCCAAGGACCGACGCTGCTTCATGTTCAAATCTTTTTGAGTGAAAAGGTATTTGAGACTCTTATGATCGGTGTAGAGCTGACATCGAGTCCCATAAAGATAGTGACGCCATATCTTCAGTGCAAAGGTAACAGCAGCCAACTCAAGATCATGAGTTGGTGCACTTTTCTCAGTCTTTGAATTGCCTTGAAGCATAGGCAATTACTTTTCCCCTTTGCATCAGAACACATCCTAAGCCAGTACCAGAGGCATCGCTATAGACAACGAAATCATCATTACCTTCTGGCAAGGCTAGGATCGGCGCTTGAATCAACTTTTGCTTCAGAATATCGAGTGCCTCTTGCTGTTTATAGGTCCAAACGAAAGGAGTATTCTTTCGTGTTAGCATTGTAAGCGGCACAACAATCTTTGAGAAGTCCTTTATGAATCGTTGATAATAACCGGCCAATCCAAGGAAACTTCTTATCTCGGAGGCATTACGAGGTGTTTGCCACTTCTGAACAGCCTCGACTTTTGACGGATCAACGGATATTCCTTCGCCAGAAACGACGTGGCCAAGGAATTGAATCTATAAGATAATCAAGATAGAAATTCAAGTTCTTTATCTGATATTCCTATCGTCTGTGAGTTCCCAGACGTATTCCCTGACGATATTTCCGGAGTGCCACCGGAACGTCAAGTCGAGTTTAGTATTGACTTGGTTCCTGGTGCGACTCCTATTGCAAAAGCTCCATACAGACTTGCACCTGCAGAAATGCAAGAAATGTCTAAGCAACTGCAAGAGCTGTTAGAGAAGGGGTTTATCCGGCCGAGTTCTTCTCCGTGGGGTGCACCAGTTCTATTTGTTAAAAAGAAAGACGGAACCTTCCGTATGTGCATCGACTACCGCGAGTTGAACAAAGTCACCATAAAGAATAAATATCCTTTGCCCAGGATTGATGATCTGTTTGACCAACTGCAAGGAGCTAGTTATTTCTCAAGGATAGATCTCCGTTCTGGGTATCATCAGCTGAAAGTTAGAAATGAGGATATTCCGAAGACAGCTTTCCGTACAAGATACGGTCATTACGAATTTCTCATGATGCCGTTCGGCTTAACAAATGCACCAGCGGCATTCATGGATCTCGCTTAAACTTTATACGGAAGAAAGTGCAGAACTCCCACCTGTTGGCGAGAAACCGGCGAATCGCCAATAGCAGGTCCTGCCCTTCTTCAGTTGACTCATGAAAAGATTCAACTAGTTAGAAGGAATATTCTTGAAGCTCAAAGCAGGCAGAAGTCATATTATGATAATCGGCATAGATCAATCAGTTTTGCAGTTAACGATTGGGTGATGCTGAAAGTATCCCCAATGAAGAATGTGGTACGGTTCATTAAAAGAAACAAGTTAGCTCCGAGATTTATTGGTCCGTTCAAGATTGTTGAAAAGATTGGGAATCAGTCTTATCGTCTTGATCTACCAGCGGACTTAGCTGGAATACATCCTGTATTCCATGTTAGTCACTTGAGAAAGAGTTTAGCAGACGAAAGAGAAGTGCAGATACCACACGTTAACTTGCAAATTGATGAGAAGCTTCGCGTGGTTGAAGAGCCAGAACGTATTCTGGACTCGAAGACCAAAAAGCTTCGGAATAAAGAAATACAGATGGTGCTCATCCAGTGGAAACACCACAAAGGTTCGCATCAGTCTTGGGAATCCAGAGATGTCATGAAAGCTACATATCCCAGTCTGTTCGAACATAGCTAACTTCGGGGACGAAGTTTGTGCGTGGTGGAGCCCATTCTGTAACAACCCAGCTTTTATTTAAGTCTTTTATTTCGTCTTGATCCAAATAATGTAAATTTAATTACATTATTAATTATGTGATTTAATTAAGTTGATGACTATTTAAAATTTATTTAAATATTTATATTTATGATTTATTGTTAAAAGATGATTAAAGATAAAAGAGATGTATTATACAAAAATAGAAATGGGTTAAAATGCACATAAAGTTAAGTTGAGTTATATAAATTCAAAATAATGACATTAATTGTCATTAACACTAGAAATTTAATCTCTCCTCTCTCTCTCTCTAAACATCATACGACAAAATCATTTTCATCATCAAACAAGCTCATAATTCACATTAATTGAAGAATTTATTCAAGAAGAAGTTACAAGGAGTCCCAATCAACATCAAACTACAAAGAATTTAAGGTAAAATTCATTTATTATTCGAAATATTGTGTTTTGGTTCGGTTTTGAGAAAAACCGAAACCAAAGAATTAAAGTGTGAGATTTAGGTGTTGCATGTATATGAAATTAGTGAATTATGATAAATCCAAGTTAATAGAAGTATTAGAAACAAAATTTGTGGATTAGATCATTCAAAATAGTTAAGAAATCGGATTTTTATGAAAAAGGATGTTCTTGACAAAATATCCCTATTTTGGATGATCTTACTCAAATTAGGATGTTATTGATAGGGAAAAATGTATAAAAACACTCCAATAATGTTATTATATCAATATATAACATTGCATGTTACTAAAAAGTGTTTTTGGGAATTAATATGAAAAATCCATATGAAGAACACCAAGAACACCAAGAACAATTTCTGGAAAATAGCAAGTGTGGGATCCGAATTCGGATGACCCGAATTCGGATGATGTCCCATTACGGATCATGAAATTCGGATGAAATCCATTTCGGTCCCATACTTCGGATTACAAATAAATATTTTGTTAAGTTGGTCCGAACTCGGATGATCCGAGTTCGAATGGTATCAATTTCGGATGGTATCAATTTCGGATAATGAACCGAATCCGGATGTGTGCTTGGTCCGAATTGGGATGCCCATTTCGGATGAATCTGAATCCGGATGATTAATTGGTCCGAATTAGAATGGCTATTTCAGATTGGTCTGAATCCGGGTGCCAGATCCGGATTTGTCCGAATCCGGATGGTCCGAATCCGAATGATCCGAAATTGGATATCCTATTTTTGATATTTTTACAAAATTAAAGAAAAATGAATCAAATGATTAACAGAGTTATCAGTTATCAGAATCAGATGAAATAAAGATTATGACAAAGACATGAAATTGATATGATTTGACAATGATAATTCTGGACAGGTTCAGTTGATATCTGAACATAGACACAAAGATTTATAAAGATAAAGCGGGTCAAAGACATGATTTGACAGAGAACAGACTGACAAAGATCAGAAAGATCAAGATTTAAAGATTAAATCCTGAGATAACTCAGGTGGCAGATTTATATCTGTTTGATAAAAGACCAGACCTGTGAGTTATAGATATTCAGATTGAACATGCATAGATCCGGTTGAGATATATTGCTGCTGTTAGATTTATTGACATTCATTTATCAGCTGGATTGAGACCTGTGCACACCATGGATGGGTGTTGCCCAGTGAATCATGATAGCTATTTGATTATCTTTGCATATTGCATTTAATATTGTTTCAGACTTTGCCTTATAATTCATTGCTATCATGACTTCTAAGGCATATGCTTCCATTATTGATCAGACATTTGATAGAATTGATTCAGCTTGACTAGCGTTATGGTCTATTGTTCTAGACCCGGTTATTTCACCAGTTCTTATGAACTTGGTAATGACCTCTGATGTTCCGCCATATTGACTTACTGGTAGCTAGCCCAGTATGTGGCTGATCCCCACGATTTAATCGTGAGTGTGGCTTGAACATTATCCGATCTTATGATACTATATCTCAATCATGAGGGCTGTAGCGGCAGCCAAGACATATCACGCTAAGATTAATGACTCCGCTTGACACGCATGTTGATATTGAAAATCTATAAACTCACTAAGCATTGCTTACAGATGTTGCATTAATATTTTACAGGTAAAGCCAAAGGAAAATCACCTGCAGGACCTAGCTTTTAGGTCATTCAAGATCCAAGTTTTGAAGCTTTCCTAGACCACTTCTCAACAAACTTTCTGGTACTGATTGGAAGATAGCTAATGTGGTGGTTCTGGGTAGACTTGATGTGATGATTGATGTTATGAATAGATTAGATGTTACCTTTTAATAACTTTATTTTGATATATGTAACTCAAATCCTAATCTGTAATGTACATGTAATTTCATTATTCCGAAATTTAATTACCCTATCTTAGTATGATTGATATCGTGTTGCATGAATTTGGGACCTAGACTCTGAGGGCTGACCCGTGAGGGGAGGTCTTCACAGGATGGTATCAAGTTAGCTATGTTCGAACAGACTGGGATATGTAGCTTTCATAACATCTCTGGATTCCCAAGACTGATGCTCAGACATCCAGTTGACACAACAATCGAACTTGTAAAAAGAACGTCTGTGTGGCCAGTGCTCAGAGATGGCAATGTTGTAGCTCTGACTGGTCTTCCAACCACTTCAAGTGATGAAGGAACAGATGCTTCCGACACTACGGTTGTTCTGGAAGGAACACTCAGTTTAACTGCACTTACTTCAACATATGAAGTCGACTCTAGTGTCCTAGTGTGTATCGGTTCAATTTCATGTGCAAGAACAAAAGTTCTACACCCGTGTAGATGTGTACTCGTTTCAATATCCATAAAATCCAAAGGATTTACAGAATCATCATGTGCTTGATCCCGGTGAGAAATTGAAACAATTTCTTGTTGAGAGGAAAAGGAGTGGCTGGAGGTGTGCAGTTGTCAGTGGGGTACTGACTGATTCAATGATGACTCCCATTTGGGAGCCAACAGCGGATGTGCCTTGATCCCGACTGTTTAGGCTTGGGAACTCCCTCACACTATCCCTAGCAATCTCAATAAATATCAATCTCCGGAAGTTTTTCAGCGAAAGAAAATTCAACCATTCCAGAACCACTCTCATTTTGATCATTACCATCCTCACCATCATCATTCCCTTCATCAGCTCCTTCAGCAATATTGGATAGAGTACTTTCTGAATCCGAGCTTCGCTCACCTCCCCTCCCCTAACCTGCTCCTATACTCCCTCACTCGAAGCTTGGCTGCCCTGAAAATCAGCCCCTAGCTGACGATCCTGCTCTCCTAAAGCTCCTGGGATAAGAAAACCGGGTTCCTGGGTTTCTATAAGAGCATGATCTACTTTATATAGCTTAACATTCTCACTCTCTTAATTCGCATACTTCAAAAGAGCCTCTGGAATAGGCATCACATTCGCATTCGGCGCATCTTGTACCCCATGTAGACTCATCATGACGTAGTCCGGGCACTTCTGAGCATTCGATTTTTGGGATTTGTTCATTAGCCCTCAAGATTCCCCTTATCAAAATCTGAATGAAACGTTGTAGCAGTACAAACTTTCTTGCTCGATTTGTTGTGTTTGCCAGCACAACTTCAATCATATCCTCTCAGATACATTGAGCATAATCGTAATGTTTGTTGAAAGTGTTAGTACACTCTGTGTGATGATAGCAGTCTAAGTTTTGTTAGCATTTTGTGTAACTCAAGTAACTTGGTATTGAATATTAAATAGTGTTTGATATATGTGATTATGTGTGTTTGATATTGATTGACTGTATGTTTGAACTTGGAGTAATGTATTACAAGAAGTTCAAACATAGAGTTCAAAGATAAATTCAAACATAAGTTAAAGCATAAGTTCAAATATAAGTTTGATATGTGAAATTCGAATTTGATGGAAATTCGAATTTGTCTTTGAGGTAAATTCAAATTTGTCAATGAGGACAAATTCGAATGGGCCTTGGGCCTGATTCGAATTTGTCCTTGACAAACTCGAATCTGTCAGTATAATTAAAGGTTAATTCGATTAATTATTAGACTTTTGCAGAATTTCAGAGTGATTAAGCAAAAGGGCGATCTCGAACTTGCAAGTTTACAGGGAGTAGTTTCGGAGAGAATCATTGTGTAGGGGCGTTCGTGATCGTTCATCTAGCACCGTGGTAGTCTCCGTGTTCCCGTGAGTGTGATCTTACCGTCAAGCCGCTAATGAGGATTCCGCACTCGTTGGACGGTGTCGCGTCGAGATAGATCCGTAGAGTCAAGACCTTACAAGTGGTATCAGAGCCTTTGGGTTGTTCTTGGTGTTCTTCGTGTTCATAAGCAACATCCTAGGTTTCTTGACGTTTTGGACGGATAATATCACGTTTTTGGAGGTTTTCGAGCTTATCAAGTCAGATCTCGGAAAACACTTTGTTGTAGTTCAAGTTTTTGATCGAAATCAGTATTTTTACTTGTAAAAATATTGGTTTAATCTGCAAAACTTGAAAAACTCGAAGTATTAGCCGTTTTCGAACTTGCGGCGCTCGAGTTTGTTAAGAGGGTATTAGGGTTTGCTCATTTTCGAGTTTGACAGAAAATACGCTCCTTTCGAGGTTCCTTAGGGTTTGATTCGAATTTGGCCTATTCGAATTTGCTTGGATTTCGATTTTACACTAAACTCGAATTGGGATTTCGAATTTAAGAAGACCTTCGAGTTTGTCTACAATTTCGAACATAGTTGGATTTCAAACTTAATTTCGAATTTAATTCCAAATCAGTTTAAAATTAATTAAACTCGAATTTATTCAAATTCGAAAGACTTACTTTAAATTAATTTCGAATTAAATTAATTAAGTTTAAATTCAAAAATATTTGAAAAAATGACAAGTCTACAGAGGTTCATTGAGATGGATCACGAGGTTGGAAAAGTGAGTTCACCACCTAAGCTGATGAACATAGAGGATTATTACCGGTGGAAGGATAGGTTCGCCGACTTCGCGAGGTTTAATGATATGCGAATGTGGATTTGTATCGACGAAGGATACATTCCACCTACGGCTGAAATTGAGGGACGACAAAAGGTTGTGCCATTTTCAAAGATGAAGGACGACGATAAAAAGCTGTATGAAGCCGAGAACCGTGCATTCGCTATCAGCAGAATTGCGTTACCTCAGAAGATCTTGCACACTTTCCGTAATTAGAAGACAGCAAAAGAGCTGTGAGCTGCGTTAGAGAAACAGTGTGAAGGTAACCCGAGGGTAAGAAAGAATAGAATGGAAATGCTCAACCAGTAGTTCGCAATCTTCAAAGCTTTGAAGAACGAAAAGCTGGATGAGACAATAACCAGATTCTATCACTTATTGACTGAGTTAGACGGCCATGATGTGGAGTATAGTGAAACAGAGAAAATTAACAAGATTCTAGATGCTTTGCCTGCCAAATGGGAAATGTATGTGGCACTGATAAAGCATGATGAAGACAAATTCTATACTCTTACTTTAGACAGTGTTATTGGAACGCTGAGGGCATATCACTTTGAGTTGCTGAAGAAGGAAAGGGATTACGACCAATTACAGGATCCCGACATGTACTTTGAGAAATCCAAATCTTCAGGGGCAACTGATGTGAAGACGGCTACAACATTCTTCTCGGGAGAGACATCGGCACCGGCTGAATCAGAAGACTCAGTAAGTAGGGCTTTCTTTGGGTTTGCTAGACCAGAAGAAAAGCAGAATCAGGCTACACCTGCATCTACATCTCAAGGGTATTCAAAAATGCCTATGAGCGCAAAATCTGCTGAAGACCATCTGAATCTATTGGCTTCATTTGTGGCCGCATACGGCAATTGCGTTCAGGGCAAAATCAACGATCCTGCGCTTTGGGATGAGGATTACGATCAGGTAGATCCTGATAATCTAGAAGAGATGGATCTGCAATGGCAACTGGCCATGGTAACTCAGAGAGTTAAAAGGTTCATCAAAAGGACGGGAAGAAACCTCAACGTTAGTAACAATAAGATTGGGTTTGATAAATCAAAGGTTAAGTGTTACAACTGTCAGGGGTTAGGACACTTTGCTAGAGAGTGTCAGCGACCGAAAGTAGAAAACTACCAGAATTAGTATCAGAATCAATCGCAAGGTCGATATCTGCCGGGTAGTTCAAGCAGTCAGGCAAATATAGCTGGTCTGTTATCCAACGTCACATCAGACAGACAGCTAGATGGAACTTATGACTGGAGTACACATCCAGAGTCGAACGCTAGAGCCTTTATGGCTGAAGTTACCGAGACTGGAAGTGATGGAGCAGACGAAATTACAAGGGACAGCAATCAGAATGAAAGCAGTCCGATTTGGGTAGAAAAGTCAGCTGATCAGACAATTCTGGAGTTCGCCGCACAAATGGCCAACGTGGAATCAGATCATGCCAAGGTAACTTTGAACTTTTCTCTTTTCCATGAATTATGTGTTTTGTGTGCTACGTCTAACGATAGGTTAAATTTAGTACTTGAATCACATCAAACTATATCTACTTAGAATGAGTCATTAAAATCAGACAACGCTAGCTTAGTAGATATAAAAGAAGATCTTAGGGATACGCTTAAGGCCGATGCACAAGATGTCGTAGTAGTAAAGGACAAACTTAGTGAACAGTGTGTTAGATTAGAACTGATGTACAAACATGTTGAGGCATTGACAAAAGAGCTTAAAACCAAAGAAGTAGAGCTAGCAGAGTCTAAGGTAAAGGTAGCTGAGGTAAATAGTAAACTTGAAAAGTTTAGGAACTCATCGCTCAACCTAGGGAAAATCTTAGATGCACAGCGTCAGTCTAAGAAGCCTGTAGGTCTAGGGTATCATGAGAGTCCTCCACCTTTCAACGATAAGTATGTACCTCAACCTCAGGAGAAAACTGAAACATCAGTTGAATCAGAGGAAATACCGGAACCAGTGTCTGAAATTGCTAAAGAAAATGAAACTAAGGTGACTACTAATAATATCAAGATTAAGAAGGTTAAATTTGTGTCATCCTCTAGTGATAAACCTGTAGGACAACACAAAATTGACTTTAATGATCAGGAGGAAGAACCAGTCACTATAGTTGAGACTAAAGAGCCAGACACTAGTGAGACACCTAAGTCAAAGGGCACACATAAAAAGTCAATTGACAAAATGTCTTGCTTTAGATGTCACGAAAGGGGGCACGTTGCTTCTAGTTGTCCACATAGGAAAGTAGATTCCACGCCTAAAATTGGAAAGCCGGAACAACATAAGCCTTCTCCGAGTGTTGCAAGCACTAGTAGTTCTCAAAATACCGAGAAAACTGTGCAAGCTGCACCAAAATCTGCTGTGAAACAAACACCTATGTTAGGTCGACCCAAAGAGGTGATTAGGACTAATTCACCGAATAGAGTCATTAATCAATCTAGGTCAGGACCGCATCAGAATTATAGGACACCTAGCAGAGCTTACACTCCGGTTAGGTCACACACTCCTATAAGACATCAAACACCAGGTAGAGCTCAGGGATATCAATCGGAATTGCCATATATTCGAAACTATTCAAGAGCTCCACAGCAAATGCCTACTCAAAGGCCGAGAGTGAACTTAAATAACTCTGCACCACAACAGACTCCAATTCAAAAACCCAAGTCACCTGAACGGAGAGATGGGTATTTGAAAGAGCTTAAGTATGTGGACGAGAATGGTATTACCAAGTCAGTTATGGATTGGGTTGCCCGTGATAACTAACCTATTTTCTTTCATGTGCAGGAGATAACTACATGTCCAAACAACAAATGGTTCATCGACAGTGGTTGCTCCACGCAGATGACAGGGGAAAGAAGTCTACTCGCAGACTTCAAGGGAGGGAATAGGGGATTTGTATCATTCGCTGGCAATAAAGGAGGAAATATCACCGGTACTGGAGTGGTCACTAATGGGACTATCAAATTGGATCAAGTTTATCACGTTGATAAACTGGTTCACAATCTCATTAGTTTATCTCAAATTTGTGATAAGAAGAACTCAGTACTTTTCACTGATACTGAGGCGTTAGTGCTAAAACCGGGATTCCAAGTACCTGAAGAATGGATACTGATGAGGGCTCCAAGGAAGAATGACCTGTACATGCTTGACATGAACAAGCCGGAATCTTCGATGGGACCCAATTTGTCTACTATCAAAAGCTTCAGAGACTGAATCGGTTTTATGGCACAGACGTATGGCACACTTGCACCTAAGAAAAATGAATTACATTACGAAAAATTGATTGGTGCAAGGTGTTCCCATGAAGAGTTTTCAGTTCGAGGATACGTGTCTACCATGCAAGAAAGGAAAACAACACAAGAAGGCACACAAGTCCAAGACTCAGAACTCAATAGCTGCCACATTCGATTTGTTGCATATGGATCTCTTCGGACCAATCAACAAAAGGAGTATAGGTGGTAGTTGGTACTGTTTAGTTATTACTGACGATTACTCACGTTTTTCTTGGGTTTTCTTTTTAGGTACAAAGGACGAGACGGCTGCAAAGCTCATCGAGTTCTTAGACCAAGTGGAAAACTCTTACGGTTCGAGGGATAAACGTACAATCGAACAGGACATGTCGTCATTAAACTTGAATGACAAGGGTCAAAGTTTTCTGAGGACCACCTGTCCATCAACATCCGAGCCTACATCAACTGAAGATAGATCTCCGGAACAAAATGATTCTGAAGTGCCTACAGACGAAAATAAGACAACAAATTCTAACTCTGAAGACAGTGTCCATGAGGAAGAAAATGTGGAGTCTGAAGTCGTTCCCCCGTTAGGAGAGATAGGATCAAATTTGGAAGATAATCTTAGAGTTGACGAGATAGAGACATCTAGGATTAATAAGAATCATCCTATTGAGAGTATCATAGGAAATTCTAATGCTGGTGTGAGGACTAGGAGTAGTTTGAATAACAACACAATGTTGTTATCGATGATCAATGACTCCGAGGCCTTTCATACTTGCCTTTACTCATGTTTCATCTTGCAAGTAGAGCCGGAAAAGGTGCAAATGGCACTAAAAGACAACTCTTGGGTTGAAGCGATGCAGGAAGAACTTTCACAGTTTAGGAAACTAGAAGTGTGGGAGCTAGTTCCGTTACCTCGAGGAGAAGTTGCAATAGGAACCAAATGGGTTTTTAAGTGCAAGAGAGATGATCGGGGTATAGTCACTCGCAACAAAGCAAGACTTGTGGTAAAGGGTTTCAACCAAGAAGAAGGAATCGATTACAATGAAGTGTTAGCGCCAGTGGCAAGGCTTGAAGCAATCCGTTTGTTTCTAGCTTTTGCTTCCTTCAAAGGATTTAAAGTTTATCAGCTAGATATTAAGAGTGCTTTCCTTTATGGGAAAGTGAAGGAACTGGTGTATGTGGAACAGCCGACCGGGTTTACTGATCCGAAATATCCAGACAGAGTGTTTCGATTAGATAAGGCTTTGTATGGGTTGCATCAAGCACAAAGGGCGTGGTACGAGACTCTATCTAATCATCTTATAGACAACGGGTTTGAAAGTGGGAGAATAGATAGTACGATGTTCGTGAAACGAAAAGGAGAAATTCCATCTTGGTATAAGAGTACGTCGATGATATCATTTTTGGATCATCAGACGAGCAGATGTGCACAGATTTTGAAAAGGTAATGAAGTCAAAACTTGAGATGAGTGCGATGGGTGAAATAAACTTCTTTCTAGGTTTGCAAGTCGAACAGAGGAAGGAGGGCATGTTTATTCATCAGACGAAGTATGTCTATGACATCTTAGAGTGCTTCAGGATGGAAGGAACTAAGCTGACAACTCACTTCAGCACGCCGATTCAAGTGAATCACAATCTCGGACCGGGTACAGAAAGTGATATCGATGTGGATCCAACGTTATATCGGGCCATGATTGGGTCACTCATGTATTTAACTGCTTCAAGACCTGATATAATGTTTGATGTGTGTATTTGTGCTACGTTTCAAGCTAATCCAAAGGAGATGCACATGAAAGCTGTGAAGCGGATCCTAAGATACCTTAAGTCGAAACCGAAGCTGGGACTTTGGTATCACGCGGTGGGCGATCTGGAATTGGAGGCGTTCACGGATTCAGACTACGAAGGATACAGCTTGAATCGCAAGTCAACAACTGGAGGTTGTCAATTCCTTGGAGGGAGGCTCGTTTCCTGACAATGCAAGAAACAGACTTCGGTAGCCGTGTCAACGTGCGAGGCCGAATATGTTGCTGCGGGTAGTTGCTGTTCACAGGTTCTGTGGATACAACAGCAATTGTGGGATTACGGTTTGACTTATACTCATACTCCTATTAGGATAGATAACCAATCATCTATTGCAATAACAAATAATCCAGTTAAACACATCAAAACCAAGCACATAGACATAAGACACCACTTTATTCATGATTGTGCTGAAAAGAACTTAATCAAACTGGTAAAAGTTGCAACGGATGATAATAATGCAGATCTATTTACCAAAGCTTTTGATAAGTCACGGTTTGAGTATTTAGTTCAACTAAATGGAATGCGTAATCTAGAGTAAATTGACCTTAATAGAGTTTATTTCCTTTTTTTAGCAGTAGAGTTTCTTTCTTTTTATGGTAAGGTTAGTAGCTTAGGATATTCTCCTTTTATAGTAAGTTAGTAGGTTATTTTATTTTCTTATTCTTATTTATGAAAAACAAAAAAAAGAGAGAAAACCATAAAAAATTGAAAAAAAGAGAATATCAGAAAATGAGTTAAGTCTTAGATACATAGGTTTAAAGTGACGAAAATTAGCACAGTCTTTACAATCTCTAAGTGTTAAGCTTTCACACATAGTGCACCTAAAATTCAAAGTGTTATCCATTATCTTGTTTGATATGTTGGTAGGCATAATACATATAGGGAGTCTCAAGGCTAATAAAATATTCAAGAAAAAGTCAGACGTGTCACTAACTTAGATGTATGACCAAATGGTCTTAATTTTTATGTTAGAAACTGTTAGGCACAAAAAGGCCTCAATCAAACCTGCTGTACATCTGAGGGGGAGATTCTTTAATCAAACCTGTTGATGCACTTGAAGGTTGAATTTAAGGCCTGTTATATGCCTTATTGATACCTGAAAGTGATTTGCAATATTAGCGTAAAGTTGTTTACCATGTTGCATTCATTGCAACAAAGGCAGTTTGTCCAAGTTGTTCTGTCTGCTGAACAGGCTGGACATAAACTGTCTACGCTGCTCTATTCTGTTGAGCAGCTTGGACAGTTTACAAGTGTTCTATTCCTTGTGAACAGAACTTGTTCTTTGTGAACAGGTTAAGCACTTTATGGAATATGTTTCCAAGTCCTCATGTATTGTTTTTGGCTAGAAGATCAGTTTAGAAGTCGAAGACAAAGTGGAAAACAGAACTGCACAGCCTGCCCACGCTGTTCTGTCACATGAAGACAAACATATATTTGAAAAGGGTGACAGACCTTTTCTTATATCAAAATGGCATTAGCAAAAGAAGAAAGATGCAAAGTTGACATTCCTCTTTTGGTTAAAGCCTTATGCAACAGTGACAAAAAGGAAAAGACAAAGATTCTGCCATGTGAAGACAAAGATACTTTATGAGAACGTGCAGAAAGGTGTTTTGTCCTTTTGGAAAGACTCTCCACTATCTCATTTGTCCAATGAAGAAGCTTTACTGAGATTCTCGTTTTGAGTATAAAAGGAAGCTTCTAAGGATAAAGAGATATCAATAGTGTGAAATCAGAACGTGCATTGAAGTGTGTTATTGCATGCATGCAAGTCTGCTTATATAAAACAGTCGAGTGTGTCTAAGCTGTTCTTATATAAGCTATCCTTCTGAGTCTTGTAAAAAAACAGTGAGTGCTTCTAAGTGAGTGTATTCATCGTACCTAGTCTGAGTGAGTCTTAGATGAGTTAACCAACTGTTGTATCTGTCATCTCAGCTTGAACCTTTCCGCATTCAAGCTTGTTTGTAATTAACACTTGTTAATAATATACACAAACATTGAGAAAAAGATTGTTAAGTTTTAAATAGTTGTATTCACCCCCCCCCCCCCTCTACAGCTTTGAACTATACACTTGGGAAACCTTTTAGGACCTACAAGTGGTATCAAAGCAGATAAAGTGTGTGTTAACTCAAGATCTCTTATTCTCCCAAATTTTCCATGGACAACAGTGCTGCAAATTCCTCATCCTTCTATGACAATGGGTCAATGGCCAAACCCCCAAAATTCAATCATCAGAACTTCTCTGGTTGGAAGTGCAGAATGATGCTCTATTTAGAGAATCTGGATGTACAACTACCAGAGATAGTAATGGAAGGTCCCTATGTGCCAACTTCTGTTACTACCATAACTCCTGCTGTTGAAGGAGCTGCCCCTGAAATCAGAACCTTTGAGAAGGCTAAAGCTCAATGGTCTGATGAAGACAAAAGACTGGTTGCTCTGGATGCAAAAGCCAGGAATAACCTGGTTATCTCTCTGCCTGATGATGTGTTCAAACGGGTTGAGAAGATGAAGACTGCAAAGGAGATGTGGGATACTTTGTGTACCGTCTATGATGGACCCACAATCACACTGGATAACAGGATTAACAATCGTGTTAGACAATATGAACTCTTCTTTGCAAAACCAAAGGAGACTCTCACAGAAACTTACACCAGGTTTACTGCTCTTGTTAATGATCTCAAAGCTGTTGGGATCACAAATGACAGCCTGACCCTGGTGAATAAGTTCTTGGACATCCTACCTGAAGAGTGGAACTACTTTTCTACCATCTTGAGAAATTCAGGTACCATCAAAGGTATGGATCTTGTAAACTTATATGGATCCTTACTAAATGATGAGCAGTCAAGGCAGCAGAAGAGAAATGCCTTGGAAATGTCCAAGAGAGGTGCTGCCTTAGTGGCCAGTGTGAGACAACCTGTTGGGCAGGTATGTGATGTGTTCACACAACCTGATCAGCAGGCTGATGATGAAAGAGAGGAAATGTCTGATGAGGAAGCCAGTGCAGATCTTGCAGAGCTTGATGATGAGCAGATGATAGCCATGCTTGTCAAAAGGTTCAACAAGAAGAGGTTTGGAAGAAATATGCTGCAGGGAAACTCAAATGCTGGCAAGAACAAGGCATTTGATAAATCTAAAGCTGAGTGCTTCAAATGTGGCAAAACTGGCCACATAGCTGCTGACTGTGTGTCAAAAGCTGTTGGGAAGTCTTCCAAACCATACAAGACCAACAAGGATGATGGCTATAGGGTTATGTACCTTATGGCCATGGCTAAGCTGAAAAAGTTGGAAAACTCAGTGGCTTCCAACAAGCAAAAGGGACTGATGGCAGAGACTTGTGACTGGGAGGAGTCTGATTCATCATCAGATGAAGAAGACAACAATTGTCTGATGGCCAATACTGATGTCCCATCAACTAGCAATTTCAAACAGGACTTGGCTGAAGCTAAAGCCTTCAGCAGCTTGGAGAACTGGAACCCTACAATGATGTACAAGATACAAAATTTTATGGCTTACAGTTCTGATGAAAAAGTGAAAATGTTTGCATATATGTTAGTTGATTTAAAAGCTGTTGTTGAGAAGCATAATGTTTTACTATCTGAAATCTCTAAGCTTAAAACTGATCTTGAAATTAAATCTCATAAACTGGACAGTTTCCATAAGTTGGAAACTGAACTTGATGAACTAAAACACATCAACTCCATTTTACTGGAAGAAAAGAGAGAAACAGATGTAAAACATGCAAAGCTTCAAAAGATAGTTGACTCTTGGTGCCAATCTGCACAAAAAGTCAGCCATTGCATAACTCAACAGATCCCTGCACAAATGCAAGCCTATCTTGGAGGGGATCTTGACACAGCAACTTCCATTGTTGAGATTAATAATCTGAAAGATGATTTATCCACTCTTGGTGAGCTTCCCAGTACTTTCATCCAGAAAGTTAATGGAAAGCTGATCTCAACAAATAGGTTTGTCAGGCCACAAAACACTGACAGCTTGTGTGAAAAAGGCTCAAAAGCTGATGATGGAATGTGTTCTCCATTCAACTCAGCCTGCTAAGTGCTATGCTGATTCACACAAGCAAAAGAAAGGAAAACATACTCAAACTGCAACGGTGGACACTAAACCTGTTGACAAAACAGGCTTTGGGTCCAAAGCTGATGGCAAGAGACATGTTAATCCTTTTGATGCTAAACATTTAGAAAATAAGTTTTCAAAAGGTAAGCAGCCTGCTTTCAACAAGGGTAAGTCTCATGTTGAAAGTAAATTTGCTGTGGTTTCAAATAAGTTTTAAAATCATAGTGGAAAACTGGTTATAAATGAAAATAAGTCTTTCAAAACCAGAAACAGTGATTATGCTGATAGGCAGCGTCAATCACATCTCAGTAAGGGCAAAGGCAAAGCCCTCAATGCTCAGCCTGAGAAATCTGGGAATAAGTTTCCCAAACCTATGGAAGGTCAAAAGCCAATCAAGCTTCCTGTTTTTGACATTTGTCCTCCCAAAAAGAGGAAAGAAGAAACAGGCAAAGCTGTTGCTATTGTGCCATCCACCCAAGCTGTTGATTCATCGAAAAATAGTTATAAGTTTGCTAAACCTGCTGATAAAATCAACAGAAATAATTTAGAATGTGTTTCTGAAAGCTCTTCTTCCAAAAAGGCCAAAAAGAGAAAATGCTATAAATGTGGGAAGAAGACACGCATGGCCAAAGACTGTCCTGAAACTGAGCACCTGCTGAATGATCTCAGGCCTTAAAAAGGGCTAAAAGTCACATTTGGTGACAATGTACAGGGATCCACTGAGGGATATGGAACTCTTAAAGCTGGTGCTGCAGTGTTCAAAAGAGTAGCCTATGTGGTTGGGCTAAAACATAACCTTGTTAGCATAAGTCAACTATGTGATGCTGGCTACAAGGTTAACTTTGATGAGCACCTGGGTTACATATTGGATCCCCAAGGCAAAGTTGTGTTGTGTGCTCAACGAAAGAAAGGTGTATATGTTGTGGACATGAAATCTGGTGATCCCACAACTGAAACCTGCTTTCTCACAAGAACCAATGCAGACCTAAACTGGTTATGGCACAAAAGGCTGTCACACCTGAACTTCAAGAATATCAACAAACTCTGTAAGAAAGAGTTGGTAATAGGTTTGCCATCTATGACCTTTGTTAAGGATAGACTCTGCACAGCCTGTGAGAAAGGCAAGCAGAGGAAAACATCTTTTAAATCTAAGCATAATTTTTCTATTGATACTCCTCTCTTCTTAATCCACATGGACTTGTTTGGACCAGTCAATGTTCCAAGTCTAGGAGGAAGAAGATACATTCTAGTAATGGTTGATGAGTTCTCCATGTTTACTTGGGTAATCTTCTTGAAGAGCAAAGGAGAGGCTGCTAGAGAAATCATTGGATTTGTCAAAAAGATGGAAATGTTGAACTCTGCTCAAGTGAAGCAACTTAGAAGTGATCATGGTACTGAGTTCAAAAACAGTACTCTTGAAGACTTCTGTGAAGAAAAAGGGATGAAGCTGTCAACAATGCTGTGTGCATCTGGTTTACCTTATTGAAGAAATAGAACCCTTATTGAAGCTGCTAGAACCATGCTGTGTGCATCTGGTTTACCTTCATCATTCTGGGCTGAAGCTGTCAACAATGCTTGCTTCACCCAAAACAGATGCTTAGTGGTGAAAAGGTTCAACAAGACTCCCTATGAGCTGCTCAAAGGGAGGAGGCCAAATATTAGCTACTTACATGTGTTTGGATGTCCCTGCTTCATTCTGAATCAAAGGGACCAACTGGCAAAGTTTGAACCAAAAGCTGATGAAGGTGTGCTTGTTGGATACTCTGCTATCTCCAAAGCCTACAGAGTGTACAACAACAAAAGAAAGGTGATAGATGAATCTATCAATGTCACCTTTGAAGAGTCCAGGAATGCCTCCACCAAAGCTGTTCCTGAATCAGTTTCAGGAGAATTCAACTTTGATGATGTCATGCATTCCAACAGTGAAGAGGACTCAAAAGCTTCCACTACATCCAGAGTGGAACTTGCAAACCATAATGGACATGATGATGATTATATTAATACACCCTGTGTGAATAAGTGTACTAACTTAATTACAACTTCATGTCCTGAACCAATCAATGCTGATTTCCTGGACCCTCTGCTGATATGTTCAACAATGGAGAGTCATGCTCAACAAGTGAACAGGCTCAAGACATCAGTGTGTCTGAAAATCTTGAAAGCTGTTCAACAGGATCTATTGAAGATGCAAACAACACAGGAGAATCCTCATTGGGAAATGATCCTAAGTGGATCAGGTGTCACCCCAATGATCAAATAATTGGTGACATCAACAAAGGGGTACAAACGAGATGGGACAGCTTAGGGAACTTTTGTATGTTCTCTAGTTTTGTGTCTCTCATGGAGCCAAAGAAAGTGGATGAAGCACTCAAAGATGCCAATTAGATCACTGCCATGCAAGAAGAACTCAATCAGTTTGAGAGAAACAAGGTATGGAAGCTGGTCCCTGCTCCTAAAGGAAAAAACTATTATTGGCACAAAATGGGTTTACAGGAACAAGATGGATGAGCAAGGTCATGTCATTAGAAATAAGGCAAGACTTGTTGCTCAGGGCTATAGATAGGAGGAAGGAATTGACTATGATGAAACATTTGCTCCTGTGGCCAGGCTAGAGGCAATTCGTTTGTTTTTAGCCTACGCTGCTCATAAGAGCTTGAAGGTATTTCAAATGGATGTGAAGAGTGCATTTTTTAATGGAAAGCTGCAAGAGGAAGTTTATGTCAAGCAGCCTCCAGGTTTTGAAAATGAAAATCATCCAGGTTTTGTCTATAAGTTGGATAAAGCTCTCTATGGTCTAAAACAAGCCCCTAGAGCCTGGTATGACATTCTTACTGATTTCCTTATGAGCAATGGGTATTCCAGAGGTAAAGTGGATACCACACTGTTCATAAAGAAGGTGAAGTCTGATATTATGCTTGTTCAAATCTATGTAGATGACATAATATTTGGTTCTACTAATGAACAATTATGCAAGAATTTTTCATTACTCATGGTATCCAAGTATGAAATGAGTATGATGGGAGAACTTACTTTCTTTTTAGGATTACAGGTTAAACAAACCTCAACTGGAATTTTTATAAATCAAAGAAAGTATACTTTAGCTCTATTGAAAAAGTTTAAATTTCATCAAAGTTCTCCTATTAAAATCCCAATGGCAACCAATGTAAAATTGGATGCAGATGCCAGTGGCAAAGCTGTTTCAGTAACAGCTTACAGAGGCATGATTGGGAGCTTGCTGTACTTAACTGCTAGTAGACCTGATATTATGTTTGATATCTGTTTATGTGATAGGTTCCAAGCTGATCCAAAGGAATCACATCTAGCTGCTGTGAAAAGAATTTTCAGATACCTTAAGGGTACACCAGGTTTGGGTCTTTGGTATCCCAAAGACTCAAGCCTTGAACTAACTGGTTATTCAGATTCTGATTTTACAGGTTGCAGGCTAGACAGGAAAAGCACAACAGGTGGATGTCAACTCCTTGGTGGTAAGTTGATAAGTTGGTGTAGCAAGAAGCAGAACTCAGTTTCTACTTCTACTGTTGAAGCTGAGTACATTGCTGCTGGAAGCTGCTGTGGCCAGATTCTGTGGATGCAGCAACAGCTTGAAGAATATGGACTTGTACTTAGGAAAACTCCTATTCTGTGTGACAATACAAGCGCCATAGCTATTTCCAACAATCCAGTGTTTCACTCCAGAACAAAGCATATCGAAGTCAGACATCACTTTATCAGAGATCACATTCCATTAAGGTAAGGTGGAGGTAAGTTATATTTCCACTGATGAACAGCTTGCATACATTTTCACCAAACCTCTTGATGAAAACAGGTTTAATTACCTTGTCAGCAAGCTGGGCATGTTAAACAAAAGTGACTAAGTGTCCTTAAAGTTTTAAGACTTTATATGTCTCACACTGCTCAAGTTCTGTCAGAACAGCTTAGACAGAACAGGCTATGCATGTTCTATACTTAGCCGTTTTCTGCAAAACTTGAACAGCTTGAGCATATAACAGGATTGACAAATAACAACTTATATGTCAAGCCTGATCTGATGATCAAACCTCCACCCTGCTCACTCTCTAAACCTGTCATACAAGACATTGTCTTGTAACCTGATCAGTTGTTAAACACAACCTGTTCTTACATAGCTGAACAGGTTGAAGGAACAGCTTGGAGAGTGAACAGCTTGTGATGACCCGGCTCATCACTGGTTTGACCATCAGCTTGGACTATCAGTTTAATTACCTTTCTTCACAATTAAGTTACTTAATTTTTGTTTTTATTTAACTTAATTACTGCGGATAATGTGGGTTTCGTGTGCTAGTGATTAAAAAGGGCTCAAGTGGTCTGACAAACGGTCTGACATGGACAACCATTCCGTTTTCCGTTAACGACCTTTTCAAATCATCCACCCAAATGTTTCTCTCTCATACCCACTCACATTCAAATCCTATAAATACCCCCTATTGTTTCATCTTCGTCTTCCTCACTACTTCCATAAACCTCCTAAGAACCCTAAAAATCGACTAAGTGTCTTGTGCTTCTCCTACTCTCACTACTTCCCAAATGGCTCACAGAATCAACCCCTTTCTACCAGTGTTTGTGGGTGTTGATGTTCAAAAACATGCATCAGTCACCACAATGCTAACCCTGAAACCTACCAACTACCTTGCTAACCTAACCATCCCCAAGAACTATGTGGGGAAAGGCTACGAAGATATGGTGGAGTTCTTGAAAGTTCATCCGTTGAACTATGCCATGACTGCCACTCCTGGTGTCCTGTACCAGGAGATGGTGTATGAGTTTTGGTATACCTGTGCCTACAACCCAGACACAAAAGTCACTAAGGGCACTATACTCAATGGGACTCAGACCATTGAGATCAACATTTGTCTGATCAGGGAAGTTCTTCGACTCCCTGTGGCTGAAAAATATGATCAGCCACAGCCTGAAGATGAATAAATGAAGAATCTGCTACACTTCTGTGGTGTAGCAGAACCAAAAGTTGGAGTTACGTTGTTCAGGAAGGATTTGTCTCCTACTTACAGCTTCTTATTTGCCTCTGTGGTAATGTGCTTCAGCAGCAAAGTTGGTTCCTTTGACCAACTGAGCCATGATGAAATCCCTGTAGTTCTGCAGCTTGTGGATGGAACTACAATCGACATGGCAAAATGGATTTTTCTGAATTTGAGGGGCCTGGTGCAGCAGGAAACACGTCCAGCTGCTGTTCGTTACCCCAGGTTTCTGAGCCTCATCTTCAAGCGTATTTGTGGTGAGCACTTATATAAATCTCAGCCTTTACTTCGTACTGCTGCATTCCCTGTAATATGGAAGAGAGATTTCTATACACCTGTTCTCCCAAATGAGCCTCCTCTATCAACACCAATGAGGAGGTTGTTAGGATTGGTGGAAGGACCTTCTGATGTGAGGGTGGATCCAGAAGCTGCTCCCAGAAGAAAATCCAAATCCAGGGCTGTGAAGACCACCCCTTGCGGGGCGATTCTCACCAGTCTAGGTCCCACATCATGCAATACGATATCAATCATACTAAGATAGAGTAATTAATTGCGGAATATTAAATTACAGTACAAACATATTAAGATTTAAGTTTAATACAGATTACCGATTTTAAATTAAACTTATAAAGGGCACAAGTCTAATCTAATTAATATCATCGTATTATCAAAATAAGTCTACCCAGATCACCATAATATCGTCATCCAATTAGTACCAAAATGGGGTCGCTGAGTAGAGGTCTATGAAAACTTCACTTGATTCTTGTATAACCTAAGTACTAGGTCCGGCAGGTGACTTTCCTTTGTCTTTTCTTGTAAAAATATTAATGTAACAACCGTAAGCAATGCTTAGTGAGTAAATAGATTTTCAAATTAACATGCATGTCAAGCGGATCATCAATCTAGTGTGATATGTCTTGGCTGCCGCTACAGCCCTCATGATTGAGACATAGAAGTCATAGAGTCGGATGATGTTCAAGCCACGCTCACGCTTAAATCGTGGGGATCAGCCACATACTGGGCTAGCAACCAGTAAATCAACGTGGCGGAACATCGGAGGTCATTACCAGGTTTATTTGAACCGGTGAAATAGCCAGGTCTAGAACAATAGACCAATAAGGGCTAATCAAGCTGAATCAATATGTCAAGTCTATGCAATGATGAAGCATACGTAATCATGTCATGATAGCAGTAATCTTAAAGCAATATCTGAAATGAACTGTAAGCATTATCATATGAAGTGATAAGTCAAATAGCTATCATGATCCACTGGGCAACACCCAACCATGGTGTGCACAGGTCACAATCCAGCTGATAAATAAATGTCAAATTAATCTAGTATCAACAATATGTCTCAACCGGAAATCAAGCATGTTAAATCTGAATATCTATAACTCACAGTGTTGGGTCTTTATCAAACAGATGTAAAATCTGCCACCTGAATTATCTCAGGATTTTATCTCAATCTGTTCTCTGTCAAATCAAATCTTTGACCCACCTTATAAATCTCTAAATCTTTGTTCAGAATTTTACTGAACCTGCCCAGAATTATCGTGTCAAAAATCATATCAATATCATTATCTTTCAGTCTTTTAAATTCTTTATTTTATCTGATTCTGATAACTTGTTCATTCATATATCATCTTTCATTAATATTCTGTATTTCATATATTCTCAAAGGTCAATATATATATATATATATATATATATATATATATATATATATATATATATATATATATATATATATATATATATATATATATATATATAAATATATATAACCATTTTGCTAATTATTTCATTATTTTATGCGTGGTCTATGTATTTTATTTAATATATTCGAATTTAAGGAGTGGGGTTCGAATTTAATAATTAAATTCGAATATATATATTAACTTCAAACATATATACTATTAAATATATCATATGGGACCATCTCGAATTTGAGAATAAATTCGAACACCCACATGACTAAATTCGATGAGTTATATGTGTAATATTTATTAACGATTTATTAATGAGGTGTGAAGGTTGGAAAATGAAAAGAAAACCATAGACATGAAAATAGGATGAAGTGAAAATGCATAAATTATTAGAATCAGAATATATCATATGGGATTTAATTGTATCACCAACCTCCATTCGAATCTATTAGATTCGAAGTATGCTTTTCGAATCTAATGATTATATTCGAATATATTTCAAATTTAATTCAATTTCGAGTTTGTTCTATGTATTTTCGAGTTTGTTCTTGGCAACTCGAGTTTGTTCATATTTGCAGCTTTAAAACATTCATTTTTAGGCCTAAAATCACGAATATGTTACGTAACAAACCTATGTTCGATTATATTATACAAATTCTAGTTAAACTCCATAAAAATAGCTTTAAATTTCATAAAACTAATAAATTCGAAAAAAAAAACTGAAATATATAAAAACTTAAAAATATCGATTCTTAACTCAAATTCGTATGAAATCACGCAGGAGATAGCAGATTCGTGTAGTATTCTCCGAGATCTTTCTAACAATATATATAACTTGATAATCGGACGGTCGGTTTGGGGGATAATTTAAAGAGAAGGTAGAGAGAGAGTAGAGAGAGAAAGTTAGAGAGAGAGAGTAGAGAGAGAGATAATCTGATTTTTGAATAATAAATCACGTTTATATACTTCATCTAGTTATATTTGCTAGTTAACCCACTTTCATTTTTGTATATTATATCTCTTTTATTTAATTATCTTTAATAATTTAATAATTTATAATATAAATATTTATACAATTTAATTAAATATTTCATAACATAATTAAATTATAACTCAAATAATGTAACATTATTACATTATCTGTTCAAAATACTGAATTTTTAACTGGGTCAAAAGTTAGGTTGTTATAGAATGGGCTCCACCACGCACAAACTTCGTCCCCGAAGTTAGCTATGTTCGAACAGACTGGGATATGTTGCTTTCATGACATCTCTGGATTCCCAAGACTGATGCGAACCTTTATGGTGTTTCCACTGGACGAGCACCATCTGTATCTCTTTGTTTCTAAGCTTCTTGGTCTTCGAGTCCAGAATACGTTCTGGCTCTTCAACCACTCTAAGCTTTTCATCAATCTGCAAGTTAACGTGTGGTATTTGAACTTCTCTTTCATCGGCTAAGCTCTTTCTCAAGTGACTAACATGGAATACAGGATGTATTCCAGATAAGTTCGCTGGCAGTTCAAGACGATAAGATTGGTTTCCTATCTTTTCCACAATCTTGAACGGACCGATGAATCTCGGAGCTAACTTGTTTCTCTTTATGAATCTCACCACATTCTTCATTTGAGATACTTTCAGCATCCCCAATCGTTAACTGCAAAGCTTATTGATCTGTGTCGATTATCATGATATGACTTCTGCCTGCTTTGAGCTTCAAGTATGTTCCTTCTGACGAGTTGAATCTTCTCATGAGTCAACTGTAGAAGGGCAGGTCCTGCTATTGGCGATTCACCTGTTTCACGCCAACAGGTGGGAGTTCTGCACTTTCTTCCATATAGAGCTTCAAAAGGAGCCATCTTGATCGTTGAATGATAACTGTTATTATATGAGAATTCGACCAACGACAAGTGGTCATCCGAATTACCACCCAGATCAAGAACGCAGGCACGAAGCATATCTTCGAGAGTAAGGATAGTACGCTCACTCTGGCCATCTGCATTAGGATGATAAGCAGTACTCATAGAGATCCGAGTACCCATCCCGTCTTGTAGAGCTTGCCAGAATCTAGATGTGAAACGACTATCACGATCAGATACGATAGACTTTGGCACACCGTGACGAGAAATTATTTCAGTGATGTATAGTTGTGCCAATCTATCGAGGGAATATGTTTCTTTCATTGGTATGAAGTGGCTGACTTCGTTAATCGATCCACGACTACCCAGATGGAGTCGTGTTGTCTCTTGGTTTTAGGCAATTTCGTGATGAAATCCATAGTTATATGCTCCCACTTCCACTCAGGAACTGGCAGTGGTTGCATATCCCCGAAGGGTTTCTGATGTTCTGCCTTAACCATCTGACAGATTCTGCAGCTTTCAACATATCGACCGATGTCTTTCTTCATTCCTGGCCACCAGTAGTCGGCTTTCAGATCAAAATACATCTTTGAGCTGCCAGGATGAACAGATAATTTGGACTTGTGAGCTTCAGATAGAAGAGTGCTACGGATTGAACCATACTTAGGGATCCAGATTCGGTTTCCCATGAGACAATGAAGTCCCAAATGATTCAGAGTTAGAAATTGTAGCTGCCCTTTAAGATTTTCAGAACAGATATTCTCTTCTTTCAGTGCTTCAGCTTGAGCAACTCGGATGTCTTCAATAAGATCAGAAGAGAATATAACCGGAGTTAGGGCATAGCAGCACTTTTCTGGATAAACTTTTCAACTCAAAGCATCCGCGACAACATTAGCTTTGCCGGGATGATATAGGATCTCGCAATCATAGTCCTTGATAAGCTCCAAGGACCTACGTTGTTTCATATTCAGATCCTTCTCAGTAAAGAGATGTTTGAGACTCTTATGATCGGTGTAAAGCTGACATTGAGTCCCATAAAGATAATGACGCCATATTTTCAGTGCAAAGGTAACGACAGCCAACTCAAGATCATGAGTTGGTGCACTTTTCTCATAATCCTTCAATTGCCTTGAAGCGTAGGCAATTACTTTTCCCCTTTGCATCAGTACACATCCTAAGCCAGTACCAGATGCGTCGCTGTAAACGACAAAGTCATCATTGCCTTCTGGTAAGGCTAGGATCGGCGCTTGAATAAGCTTTTACTTTAGAGTTTCAAATGCCTCTTGCTGTTAATCCGCCCATACGAAAGGTGTATTCTTTCGTGTTAACATTGTAAGTGGCACAACAATCTTTGAGAAGTCCTTTATGAATCGCTGATAATAACCGGCCAATCCAAGGAAACTTCTTATTTCAGAGGCATTGCGAGGCGTTTGCCATTTTTGAACGGCCTCGACTTTAGACGGATCAACGGAAATACCTTCGCCAGATACAACATGGCCAAGGAACTGAATCTATAAGAATCAAAGTAGAATGTCAAGTTTTTGTTTAATCAAAGAACGCTTAAGGAATAGCTCAAGACAATGTAAAGTTATACCTGTCTGAGCCAGAATTCGCACTTAGAGAATTTTGCGTAGAGTCTTTCTTTTCTCAGTAACTCTAGCAATTGTCGTAGATGAATAGCATGATCAGCCTCCGTTTTGGAGTAAATCAGAATATCGTCTATGAATACTATAACTGACTTATCCAGCATCGGTCTGCACACGCGATTCATGAGATCCATGAACGCCGCTGGTGCATTTGTCAAGCCAAACGGCATTACGAGAAATTCGTAATGACCATATCTTGTTCGGATGGCTGTCTTCGGAATATCCTCATCTCTGATTTTTAATTGATGATACCCAGAACGAAGATCAATTTTCGAGAAGTAGCTGGCTCCCTGTAGCTGATCAAATAGATCATCAATTCTGGGCAGAGGATACTTGTTCTTTATTGTGACTTTGTTCAACTCGCGGTAATCAATGCACATTCGAAAAGTTTCATCGTTCTTCTTAACGAATAAGACAGGTGCACCCCACGGAGATGAACTCGGTCGGATAAAACCCTTCTCTAACAGCTCTTGCAACTGCTTTGACATTTCCTGCATTTCTACAGGTGCAAGTCTGTAGGGAGCTTTGGCAATGGGAGCCGCACCAGGAACTAAGTCAATGCCGAATTCGACTTGACGTTCTGGTGGCACTCCAGAAATATCATCGGGAAAGACGTCTGGAAACTCACAGACGATAGGGATATCAGATAAGGATTTCTTTTGGGCTTCAGAGTGAGATTCAGATGAGACATAGCATACGTAAGACTCGTGACCCTTAGATAGATACTTATGCGCTTTTTCAACAGAAATGAAGCAGTGAGCACCTTTTCGCTTCTCGCCTTTGATTTCCAATACTCGGCCGTCTGAAGACCTAATTCTGATGATTCGCCGATTGCAGACGATAGTAGCCTCGTTATTCATTAGCCAGTCCATGCCGATGATGACGTCAAACTCTTTCAACAGAATCGGAATAAGGTCGAGGTTGAACACGATATTGTCAACAAGCAGAGTGCAGTTTCGGTATACAGAATCAGCCATAACATAGTCGTTACTGGATGTCTCAATATCAAGTACTACGGGAAGCTTCGATGGGGACTTAGAAAATCTTGATGCAAAAGAAGTCGATATGAAGGAACGACTCGCGCCAGAATCAAATAATACTCGGGCAGGAATGGAGTTAAGCATGAACGTACGGTAACTACGTCAGGTGTTTCTTTTGCTTCCTCAGCTGTTATTTGAAAAGCTCGAGTCCTTGCGGTCGGAGTAGCAGCTGAACTCCTCATCGTAGATCCTCCAGCTGACGACTGTGACTGTCCTCGTTGCCCGCTGCGACACTGATACATGAAGTGTCCTCTTTTCCCGCATTTCGCATATCCGCGTCCTTGCTGTGGGCACTCTTCACTACTGTGACCAATTCTGTTGCACGCAAAGCAAGTTACGTCATCTGGGTTACACATCCCCATGTGTGATTTTCTGCATCTCTTGCAGAACCGTGGCTCGTTTGACAATGAGTAGGCTTGTGCTTTCGGTTGGGATTGTTGAGATTGCTGGGTCTGAGTTTTGTTTGGCCTGAAGAATCTGCCAAATCTCTGATTCTTCGGAGGAGAAGGACATGTTGGGTTCGCTGATGGAGCGTAGAGCTGATCACCATACTCCAGATATCCTCTCTCTATTTGTCTTGCCGCTTCGACCATTTCCAAGTAACTCTTATATTTTATTGCGCTCATCGGGTGCCGGTATCTTGGGTTGAGTCCTCCACAGAATCTATTCATCTTCCTTTCTTCAGTAGCTACTTGATACGATGAGTAGCCGCATAATCGCGAGAATTCATGCTCATATTCGTCAACAGTTTTGGTTCCTTGAGTCAGCTGCATCAGTTGAACCTCCATCTTATCTTGTTGATCGATCGGACAATATTTTGCATTGAACATATCTAGGAACTGGTTCCACTCTAGAGTCTGTATTACTTCCTCGCCATATATGCTTCTCTGGGTTTTCCACCAGGCATGGGCAGCTCCGACAAACAACGCAGACGCATAGCTCACTTTCTTCGAATCTAAGCAATCAGAGATTCTGAAAATCTCTTCGGTATGGCTGATCCAATCCATCGCCTGAATTGGATTCACTGTACCCTCAAAGTTAAGGGCACCGCTCGCTTTGAAATCTTTAAACTTGCAGCCTTTTGGCTGAGCAATTTGGGTTTCAGGATTTGTGTTATCAGAATCAGATTCGTCATTCTGGACTTGTTTATCTTTTCTCTTATTTTTCTTATCTTCACGTCTTTTAGCTTCGGCCTCATCTCTGGCCTGAAACTGATCTTGCATAATTTTATTTTGTTGCTCAGAGTGTTGGGCTAACAATTGTTGCATCATTTCAAGCATTTGCTGTGGGGTCATGTTGCTGGGAATGTCACCTGATCCTGATCCTGACATCTTAACTGAAAATTAAAATCATTTAACTATCAGTTTATAGACTTAGATCTATGTACCCTTTTTCCCATCCTAATAGTCTGTACATCCTATCTCAGTTCAGACCACCTAAATGATTGATACATATGTATTGCTTCAGTTTGCGACCAAATCAAACTAAGATAGAGTAATTAGTTGCGGAATTAAAAATTACAGTACAAAATATTAGGATTTAAATTTAATACAGTTTACGGATTTTAAATTAAACTTATAAAGGGCACAAGTCTAATCTAATTAATGCCATCATATTATCAAAATAAATCTACCCAGATCACCATAATATCGTCATCCAATTAGTACCAAAATGGGGTCGCTGAGTAGAGGTCTATGAAAACTTCATTTGATTCTTGTATGACCTAAGTACTAGGTCCGGCAGATGACTTTCCTTTGTCTTTTCCTGTAAAAATATTAATGTAACAACCGTAAGCAATGCTTAGTGAGTAAATAGATTTTCAAATTAACATGCATGTCAAGCGGATCATCAATCTAGTGTGATATGTCTTGGCTGCCTCTACAGCCCTCATGATTGAGACATAGAAGTCATAGAGTCGGATGATGTTCAAGCCACGCTCACGCTTAAATCGTGGGGATCAGCCACATACTGGGCTAGCTACCAGTAAATCAACGTGGCGGAACATCGGAGGTCATTACCAAGTTCATTTGATTGTATCAGAATATATCATATGAGATTTAATTGTATCACCAACCTCCATTCGAATCTATTAGATTCGAAGTATGCTTTTCGAATCTATTGATTAAATTCGAATATATTTCGAATTTAATTCAATTTCGAGTTTGTTCTATGTATTGTCGAGTTTGTTCTTGGCAACTCGAGTTTGTTCATATTTGCAGCTTTAAAACATTCATTTTTAGGCCTAAAATCACGAATATGTTACGTAAGAAACCTATGTTCGATTATATTATACAAATTCTAGTTAAACTCCATAAAAATAGCTTTAAATTTCATAAAACTAATAAATTCGAAAAAAAAACTGAAATATATAAAAACTTAAAAATATCGATTCTTAACTCAAATTCGTATGAAATCACGCAGGAGATAGCAGATTCGTGTAGTATTCTCCGAGATCTTTCTAACGATATATATAACTTGATAATCGGACGGTCGGTTTGGGAGATTATTTAGAGAGAAGGTAGAGAGAGAGTAGAGAGAGAAAGTTAGAGAGAGAGAGAGAGTAGAGAGAGAGAGAATCTGATTTTTGAATAATAAATCACGTTTATATACTTCATCTAGTTATATTTGCTAGTTAACCGACTTTCATTTTTGTATATTATATCTCTTTTATTTAATTATCTTTAATAATTTATTAATTCATAATATAAATATATATATATAATTTAATTAAATATTTCATAACTTAATTAAATTATAATTCAAATAATGTAACATCATTACATTATCGGTTCAAAATACTGAATTTATAACTGGGTCAAAAGTTAGGTTGTTACAAGGGCCAAACTTGTTAAGAGGACCCTGGACATCACTGAAGCTGGGCCTGTCCACAAGAAGGCCAAAACAGCTCAGTCTAAGTCTGCACCCTCAGCCTCTGTGGCTGAGGGGGAGCAGGCTTCTCACCCTAGGTCATTTGTTTATCCTGAAGCCTTTGTGGCTGTTGCCTCTGTGGCACCTTAGACTATGGAACAGGCCAACCCACCTGTTCCTGCCCCAGTCTCCAAACCTGTCCAATCTGAACCTCTCACCTCTCCAAAATCACCCACCTCATCTCACATCTTATGCCAACGCAAATCCCTAGCAAAAATGAAACCAACAGCCCAAACTAAACGCTCTGTTCCCTCTCAACAGGGTTCAGTTGAAAAAGAAGCAACCCCTGCTGCCTCTCCTATTTTGGGAGAAGGATCAGCACAATTGGAACCTGCTTCACTCCACCCTGTGTCAACCCCAACTCAGCCTAGACCCTCTGGTTCCTCCCAACAGGAGCCAGTTGTACAAATGGAGACAGCCACATCAACTATTCCAGCCTCCCAACAGGCTGAGAATATTGAAAGACAGGAGTTCTCTCCACTCCATAGTGAGTCCACACTGTCCCCACCTCATACTTCTCTACACCCTGAGTCTGCATAAGGTGTCCACACTGCTGGCTTAGACCATCCACCAGCTTAGCCTCAATGTTCTGTTCCTCATGATGCAGCTGTTCTACACCAAACAGCTGCTGAAGGACCAACCACTCAAGCTGATAAACCTTAGGGAATAGAACATCCCTTTGGTGAGGCTACTCCCTTTATGCAAACTCCATCAGTAGGTTTCACTACTGCTGATGTTGAAATGCAAATTCCAACTCCCCATGATGAAGTACCTTTAAACCAAGGTACTGCAGAGGGAACCACCACTGGCCTTAATGAAAGTGCTGCAAAACAAGTAGTGTCTGAAACGCTACCATCCTCTACCCACTATCCTGATGATGCAGCCACTGCTGAAGGACCCATCGACCCCTCCAAGTTGGGCCACATCACTTTTGCCCAGGCTATGGAGCTTCTTTCCAAAATACCCTCTCCCTCTACATGACATCCCCATACACCAGCCTCATCCTCTTCATATCCATCTACCCACTCCAAAAAATCCACCGATACACCTCCATCCCCTAAAGACCTGCCTTTGAAGGATCAGCTTTCTTTGCTGACCAACAAAGTTGGTTCTTTAGAAACTTCCATGTCTTCTCTACCCTCTCTCATTTCAGACTCTGTGTCTGAACAGCTTAGGGGATTCTTTGATGTGTTCAAGAGTTCCTCCCTAGCCACTCCACAAACTGACAACTCCTCACAACTTCTTGCACTCACTGCACAGGACTCTGTGTCCTCTATGACCGCCATATCCCAACAGCTGTCATCTCTCCTCACCACTTGCAATTCTACTCTTCCTGCCACTTTGGCCAGCTTAAACACCTTAATAGGCTCTCTATCAAATTCTGTGTCATCAAACCTTGCTGATGTGCAGGACTCTCTTGAGTTACATCTTGCACAGCTCCAAACTTTGCTGTTCACAGCTTCTGATAGGGAAAACATTCTTAAGCTGACCTCCCTTGCTGATACCCAATCATCCTCTCTTCAAAACTGTCTTTCCCAACTTGCAGAGGTGAAGGACAACCTTGCTTTCCTAGTGCATAGCCTGGTTCGTCCCAAACCTACTGCCAAAACTGCTGGCAAGCCTGCTGAATTCGTTTCTTCAGGCAGACCAATTGTTAAAGGTGCTGGTCCATCTCCTTCAAAGGGGGCGAAGTTGTCTGCCTCTAAGACTAAGTCTAAGGGGGAGAAAACTTCTTCTCCTAAGGAGAAATCAGTATCCACTGGTCAACCAGCAGGAGCATCTGCAATGGCTACTGGTACAGTGGAAGGTGCTTCTCAAGCTGCTAAGCCTACTCAGGCTGAATCTCCAAACCCTGCTCAGTCTAAGGGGGAGGAATTCATTTCTGAGGACAGGCCAGGCAGCAGAAGGAGGCATCTCATTTTAGAGGAAGAAGAATAAGAGGAAGATACTCCTGAAGCTGTTATCACTACAGCAGCTAAAGAAAAAGAAAAAAGCAGCATTTGATCCTGAACAGCAGAAAGCAGCAGAGTTAAAGTTTCACAAAGCCAAGGCAAAGGAAATGGGTCTTCCCATGGAAAAATACTTTGAGTTCAGAGATGAACAGCTTCAATCCCTAGAAGCACTAAGAAAAGAAGAAGCCTCTGCCAAAGCTGCCAGAACTTTTGCACTTCAAGAGGCAAGCAAAATCAAAATGCCCTCTCTGAATGTGCAAAAGAAACTGAAGGAATGCTAAGGGGTCTGCTGGTGAGAAGGAAGTTGAAAAGGAAGTGCGTGCTCAGGTCTCTGTGACCAAACCAAGGCAAGCATCCTCTGCAAGGGCCCAGTTCCATTTTGACAACTTGGTAAGGAAAAAGTTTCAGGATGTTGCTGATAGAAGGCTTGCCAAGGAAGCAATTGTCAAAGCTGTCCCCATATCAAGAAAAGGCAAACAGTGGAAATTGCAGATAACCAGAATGGGTGCAACAGGCCCAGAACTGGAAACTTATGACTACACTGATGTTGCACAAATGGGGTACAGGGAATGGGTTGAGCTGGCAGTTGCCCTGACCCAGTCTAAGTCTGAAACGGCTAAGACTATCAGGACATATATTAAGAAGCTGATGGAGAGAGTGCAGGATCTTGGCCTGATCTCAAAAGAAGTAAGTGAGGGTGTCTCTGTGACATACCCCAAAATAAAGGCCAGGATGACAAGAAAAGATTCTAAGCTGGAGCAACTCCTCAACTTAATTGAACAGGGTGATTATGCTCTTGAGATGAAAGGAATTGACTACAGCCTGCCCAGTGGAGTAGAGTTTGAAGAAGGAAAAATTATTGAAGAACCTGAGTTAGGGGCATTTTTTGTAGATCCTCTAACACAGAAGAAGTGTTTTCAGAGAGCTTCAGATCTATACAAGGTGGATCTGAGACAGCTCGCAGCCTTCAGACTTGCAACTTCATTCAGGCAGTCAAGCAAGTGGAGAGCAGCCATCTGGGATCAGCTCAGAGGCTGCTATGAGAGAGGAGAACTTCAAGATCCCAAGTTTATGATCATCAGAATTGAAATCCAAGATCTAGAGGAAACAAGGGATGAGCTTGAAAAGATGTTTGAAGGACCACCACCACTAGAGTGAAGTCCATCTACCATCAGGGTAGGTGAAGAATGGAAGTTGTCCATCTGTTGGACATGCTTCTTATTATCTGCTCCGAACATCAACAGTCCAAGTTGTTGAATTGTGTTGTACATCTGTTGTACTGTGTTACATATGTTGTAACTTTTCTCATTTACATTAGTTGTAATATACATTAGTTGTACTCTTGTAAAAACATGTGTTGTTTCCTGTAATCAAAATCAGTATGGATATAAACTGATCTTTTACTTTACCTTGATGTTGTAATTTTTATCTCAGCAAATGTAATGTAAAAAATACATAGTGATTATTGATTAAATCAGCTTAGACTGATTATTGCAAATAGGGGGAGATTGTTAGGCACAAAAAGGCCTCAATCAAACCTGCTGTACATCTGAGGGGGAGATTCTTTAATCAAACCTGTTGATGCACTTGAAGGTTGAATTTAAGGCCTGTTATATGCCTTATTGATACCTGAAAGTGATTTGCAATATTAGCCTAAAGCTGTTTACCATGTTGCATTCATTGCAACAAAGGCAGTTTGTCCAAGTTGTTTTGTCTGCTGAACAGGCTGGACATAAACTGTCTACGCTGCTCTATTCTGTAGAGCAGCTTGGACAGTTTACAAGTGTTCTATTCCTTGTGAACAGAACTTGTTCTTTGTGAACAGGTTAAGCACTTTATGGAATATGTTTCCAAGTCCTCATGTCTTGTTTTTGGCTACAAGATCAGTTTACAAGTCGAAGACAAAGTGGAAAACAGAACTGCACAGCCTGCCCACGCTGTTTTGTCACATGAAGACAAACAGATATTTGAAAAGGGTGACAGACCTTTTCTTATATCAAAATGGCATTAGCAAAAGAAGAAACATGCAAAGTTGACATTCCTCTTTTGGTTAAAGCCTTATGCAACAGTGACAAAAAGGAAAAGACAAAGATTCTGCCATGTGAAGACAAAGATACTTTATCAGAACGTGCAGAAAGGTGTTTTGTCCTTTTGGAAGGACTCTCCACTATCTCATCTGTCCATTGAAGAAGCTTCACTGAGATTCTCCTTTTGAGTATAAAAGGAAGCTTCTAAGGATAAAGAGATATCAAGAGTGTGAAATCAGAACGTGCATTGAAGTGTGTTATTCCATGCATGCAAGTCTGCTTATATAAAACAGTCGAGTGTGTCTAAGTTGTTCTTGTGTAAGCTGTCCTTCTGAGTCTTGTAAAAAAACAGTGAGTGCTTCTAAGTGAGTGTATTCATTGTACCTAGTCTGAGTGAGTCTTAGATTAGTTAACCAACTGTTGTATCTGTCATCTCAGCTTGAACCTTTCCGCATTCAAGCTTGTTTTTAATTAACACTTGTTAATAATTTACACAAATATTGAGAAAAAGATTGTTAAGTTTTGAATAGCTGTATTCACCCCCCCCCCCCCCTCTACAGCTTAGAACTATACACTTGGGAAACCTTTTGGGACCTATAGAAACATACAGACATTGATTCTAAATGACGTATGCAAACTTTCTGGGGATGTATAGCAACATCAGATACATCTTAAAGAAATGGAAAGAAAAGAAAAATCTTGATACTGAGTTGAGAGTCAAAACAAGTAACTCTGTTGTACGTAAGTACAGACCTGTTTCCTCTGGTTTGACTCGAGTTAGCAAGATAAGTCGCTTTGTTGTACGTCGGTACAGACCTGTCACCGCTGTTTTGCTAGCTTTAAAAATAAACTTTAAGACAAAATAACTCTGTTGTATGTATATACAGACCTGTGTCTGACGCTTGCCTTTTAAAGAAAGTTTGCAATACCGAAAAGTTATAATCATTGTGTGTATGCCTTGATCATAAAAGTATATCTATGTATGAGTCACGTAGGGTAATTTCTTGAGAAATAAAAAGGCCAAGGGATATACCAAAATGTAACATGTTTAAAGGGAAAATAATACCAACAATCATCTAGAAATGTGTGTCACGACAAACAATAAAAGGAATAAAAAATTCGTAAGTGTGAAAGTAGAATACTGAAAGTGCGTATTTGACACCGCTATCTGATTGAACCTTTCTTTGACTATTCTCGCCAAAAATATTCTGTTAGTGTAAAGTATAGGTTGTAAACCTTATAAAATAGTGTAGATTAGTTTAAGTTTAAATTTTGTTCAAAAATTTTAATTTACTTTATTTTATTTTATTTTATTTTATTTTGATTTATTTTATTTAGGAAAAAGGTCAAAGTTACTGAGGATGCATTTGAGTTGAATAAATAAACATTGCGTGATAATCTTGTGCTTAGTGTAAATAAATTTTGCATAGTTGTTCCGTTCACGAAAAAGTTGGAATAGTTGAAAAAATTGAATTTAATTCAAAGATTTTCAAAATTTTCTGTTATCTTCGAATTTAAGCCAAAGTCGAATGATACATTCGAATTTGGCAGTAAATTCGAAATTGGAGACAAATTCGAAGGTGGTTAGTATAAATAGGTCAACAGTGAACATTCATTATTCACCTACATTCAAATTTAACCCTTCGAGTTTGTTTAGAGAGATTTCGAATTTGTTGCTTCGAGTTTGTCGCCTTCGAGTTTTCTACTATTTGTCGAGATTTTGTCCGTTTGTGTTCGAGCATAGTACCAAATCTCAGTATAATCAACATTATTATACAAGATTTAGGATGTTTTAGACCCAATTTGTGCCAAAATCACCCGATTTTGAGGTTTTAAGGGTGTGAACTTTGTAATTCAAAATCTCAAAGTTTGAACCGGTGAAACTTCAAATAAGTGGCAAATATCTTCGATTAGAACCTATTAGGACTTATGGATGTGATTTTTTAAGTCTAAAATGGTTTTAATCTTGGAGTTTTGATTTTAAAGTACCGAATTCGAGTTTCTTCTTGGTTTCGAGTTTGTCACTAAACTCGAATTTATCACTAAACTCGAATTAAGGGTACTTCGAACATGTTATTCGAATTTGACATTAAAATCGAAATAATTGACTAAATTTTAAATCAAACTTGTAGAAATTCACATGTGTTGGAGTTGGAACTTACATAAGTTCAAAATAAAACAAATTTGAATTTAAACAAGTTTAATTTTATATTTTGTCTATTCTAATATATTGTATACTTTATTGTGCAGATATGGCGGATAGAGCATTTATCCAAAAGCATAATATGGTCGTGTCTCCAAACCGTGAGCTGCCTGAAGCTCAGGCATATCGCCAAATGGTGGATTTTTTGGCTGCCTCAAGGGTGTATTATGCCCTTTCTTACAATGTGCAGATAGTACTGCCTTACGTTAGGCAATTTTGGGATCATTTGCAGGTCGACTGCACAGTAACTCCAACGGTATTGTGAACAAGGATCGCCGGACAGCCTCTCGTATTCTCCGCAGATGTGTTGCGCAGAGTCTTGCAGTTGGGGTCTGCCGAGCAAGAAGCTGGACCGATAGACTTTCCGTTGGAAGTTAGGCAAGCTGCATTTTTAAGAATGGGTTATGGTCTTGAAGGGGCAAAGGCGTCGTATATGAAGGGCGGTTTAATTGGGCAATGGAGATATCTAGCACATGTCTTCATGGTGTACTTCGCTCCCAAGAAAGCCCGTTTTGACTACATAGTGTCGAAGATGCAATCGGCAATGATCGCGTTGGTCTTCAACCAGAGGTTCAGTTATTCTGAAATGTTCTTTGCAGAGTTTGTTCACCAAATAACAGCTCCAGCAAGAGAAAGATTTTTTATGTATCCTAGGTTCGGGATGATGCTGATCAGACATTTATTGCCAAATCTGCCGCAATTGCCAGAGATTCAAAGTGTTGCAGTGATAATAAGAGGATTTTTGTGGATTGCAAAGCACACAATGCCCGTAGGGGTAAGTTGGTTAGACCAGTAGATGCACCACTTTTTGGTGCTGTGGTGAATCCTGATTTTCAAGCACCGGAAGGTGCAAACTGGGCAGGAGAAGTACAAGTACCGCAGCAACCGCAACAACAACAGCAACAACAGAGGCCTCAGCAAAAAAGAAGGAGGCAGAGAGCTCAAGCCAGACAAACTCAGGCTTCAAGGCCTTCAGCTTGCAGAGTACATGAGTCAGTAGAGGCAGGTCCTTCAACGGACGCTGCGGGTCCTTCAAGTGTAGCCCCCGTAATTGATCCACGGGTGGAGACTTTACAAGAGATTTGGGCTCAAGGCTCGCATGCAAATGAAGAAATTACGACTGAGCTTGTTGGAGATATTCTGGAGCCTCCAGTTGATGAAGAAGATATTTTGCGCCAAATAGATGAATATATACCTGAGGTAGAGGGTCAAGCTGCGACCTCATCTAAATCTGAGTCAGAAGAGGCTGAAGAGATTGAAGTAGAAGAAGTAGCTGAAGAAGCAGCAGCGGAAGAGATAGACGATCCGGCTGTCCGAATAGGCAGATATGGATCCAGGATAGTGGTAACTGATGAAGAGGCAGCAAAGAGAAGAGCATCGAGAGATTCCGATGACGATGAATCTGACTTTGAGGTTGAAGATATAGCCCCTTTAGTGCCTCGGCAGAGGGCCAAGAGGCATCGATTTATGCAGGGAGCTTCGTCTGCCTCTGCTTCTGAGCCTGAAATTCCAACCGCTCAGCCATCAGCTCAAACATCCATTCCACCACCACCACCACCACCTGTTCAATCACCAATTCCACCACCAAACATCCCGACACCTATTACATCCATACCATCCACCTCATCCACCTTCACTGACAACCAAAGGTTTTCTGAGCTCAGAAGCAAGGTTGATTTCCAACAAGTCCAAATATTTCAACTTATGAAAGCCGTCGGCGAACTTCAAACACACAATGCAAATATCGATAAAGAAAATCTTGAGCTGAAGACATTCGTCGCCGACCAGGCTGCAGATATTCGCACCTTGAGGTCCCTTATTGAGCAATTAATGCAAAATCTAAAGGCTCAGGGGGGGATTAGTTGCAGGGATACTGAGGAGTTGAGAAGGGATGTCGAAGGCAATGATCCCGATGCATCAAAAGACAGTGAGCCAATAGATTTTTCTGCTGCTCAACATGCCGAACTTCAGGGGAAGCCAAGTCAGACTGGTGCTGAAGGAGGTGAAGGAGGTCAAGCTGGTTCCTCAAAAGCTTTTGAGAGCGAAATGATAGACGCGCTGAAATATATTGCGGAAGAAGTGATGGAATTCGATTTTGAGGATGAGATAGAGGAGTTTGAAGATTGAGAATTTGTACATGAGGAAATAATTGATTGGAGATCCGATGACGAAGTGATAGAGGATGAGGACGATAATGTCAATGAAGTGATTATCAACTCACAACCTATCACGGAGTTATATGTAAGAGACAATCACAATGTGATTGATATTGATGAAATCAAAATAGCCTCGGTCGAAGATTCTGTCCTTGAAGAAGATGAGAAAGAGCCATCGAGGACTGAATTGATGAATTTGTGGTTCAGAAAAGAAGAAAAGAAAACAGAGCCAAAGATGAAGAAAAGAATGAGAGTTCCGGGCTCAGAAAATCTCTTAGGAGGAATTATAAGCTGGTTCTTTCACAGAGAACTGCATCTATTTATATTGAAAAGGAGAGACGGACTTCAATACTTGAGGCGAACACTGAAAGTATTCAACACACTGCCCAAGGTTGAAGTGAAAGAGTTAGCTTGGAAGAATTTGATCAATATTGGTGACGACCCTTATGCTGAAGTGATTGCAAATATTATAAGAAAAGTGGGTCGGTCAGGAAAATTTGAGAGACTAAAGCCATGAACCGGAAAGAGAGTCGAGGACGAGTCAAGAATAGATCCGCATACAGGTAGGCCATGGGCCAGAATGGTATACAAACCTGTAAGATGCTTGATGAAGGTGCCAATGAGAACGATGCCACAAAATGTTTTAAGTAACATGAAATGGTGGTATCTCGATAATGAAACCGCTGAAGCTGTCATGGAGGATGCACAGGACAAAGTTATTTTGAAAGTGTATGATCCACTGCACTTAATAAATCTATCAAAGGACGACCTGAAAAAGCTTCATGATCAGCCTGTCTTCTTCCACGAATGATGGAGATCTGAAGCCAGGAAGTTCCAGAAGATAGTAAGAATATGTATAGATATAGGTCTACATGCAGGTAGTAGTATCTATGATCCAAGTTCTTAGTCAAAATGTAAATAATTAGAAGCTATCGTCAAGGGGGAGTCTGTTAGTACACTCTGTGTGACGATAGCAGTCTAAGGTTTGTTAGCATTTTGTGTAACTCAGGTATCTTGGTATTGAATATTAAATAGTGTTTGATATATGTGATTATGTTTGTTTGATATTGATTGATTGTATGTTTGAACTTGGTGTAATGTATTACAAGAAGTTCAAACATAAAGTTCAAAGATAAATTCAAACATAAGTTAAAACATAAGTTCAAATATAAGTTTCATATGTGAAATTCGAATTTGAGGGAAATTCGAATTTGTCTTTGAGGTAAATTCGATTTTGTCATCAAATTCGAATGGGCCTTGGGCCTGATTCGAATTTGTCCTAGACAAACTCGAATCTGTCAGTATAATTAAGGGTTAATTCGATTAATTATTAGACTTTTATAGAATTTTAGAGTGATTAAGCAAAAGGGTGTTCTCGAACTTGCAAGTTACAGAGAGTAGTTTCGGAGAGAATCATTGTGTAGGGGCGTTCGTGGTCATTCCTCTAGCACCGTGGTAGTCTCCGTGTTCCCGTGAGTGTGATCTTACCGTCAAGCCGCTAACGAGGATTCCGCACTCGTTGGACGGTGTCGCGTCGAGATATATCCGTAGAGTCAAGACCTTACAGAAAGCAATCCTGTGAAAGATTCTCAGGCAGTGTATGTTCCCTTTATCAATTCCGGTATGCTTAGACGTCATCCATCTGTTGACTATGCCAAAGAACGTATACCATTCTCCGTTTAGGCCATTTCTATGAAACTTTGAGCTTTTCGGTAGAGGTTTGGAATAACCTAAGCAGATTAAGTTATGAACTAGCTCTTCATCGGATACAAAGTCTTCATAATCTGCTAGTTCCAGAAAGTTGACTGTATCTATTCTGCGTGGTAGAATTAGGTTGTGTCGAAGCCTGGCAAATGTGATCTTTGCCTTAAACTGATGTATGGTAACTTTGAAGTGATGATTTCCATCAGCTGGTATGAACTTTATCGTGTGCAAGAATTGTTGCAAGTAGACTTGGGGGATAAAAGGTTTGTACTGCAAAAGGTAGCCCAGAGGATGTCCTTTAAGGATATCTACAATTATGCGATGACTAACTTCGATGATTTTTGGATCAAGTCGGTGATTATCGTCACGAAACGGTAGGCAATATTTGGTTTTTACAAGGTGAGTGTCTGGGATGGGTGACGAAGGTGATGGTCAGGTAACGGAGGCTGATTTCACTGGTTTTGATACCAGTGTATGGTTTGATGAGGAATGTGAATCAGAAGAATTGGAATGTAGGGATTGAGCTTGGGAAGCCATTTGTAACCTGTGAAAAATAATAAACATGTTAGAAAAATCAGATAAACAACTTGAATCCTACACATAGAAAAATAAAACACTTTGCCAGAAATAAGAAATATTTGTGTTTTTCTGTTTAAATCATCGGGATTCCAGACAATAATATTAAAATATTATTGTTTGGATTCCAAAGTCAACCATTAAAAGACCAATGGTAGAAAAACACAGAATTAAAAATTTCTTGAAAAATGTGAAATTTTTCTGAAAATTAAAAATCCTCCACACTTGGTATAATTTTGGAAATTTTGAAGTGAAACTCGATTGACACATGACAGTTCTTGGATGACACATGATTCAACTCAAATGACTTAAGAATGAAACTCAAATTGAATAAAGGATTTCTCGAATAAAGAACCAAACAACTCGAATGAATTAGCAGTTAACTCGAATGATATACTAGTCAACTCGAATGAAATGATAATCATGTTGACCATTTCTCGAAATTCTCATGAATCCAACTCGAATGAAATTGAAACTAACTCGAAAAATGTTATTATCGAGACTGGTTTTGAAAATTTTCTAAGCCCCTAAACATTCCCAACTTGAATAACAAGCAGAGGTTCCTCGAACAACTCATGGAATCAACTCGAATGAAATAAGAACATACTCGAATCATGCAGTTATCGAGACTGGTTTAAAAATTTTCTAAGTCCCTAACAATATCCATCTCGTATAACAAATACAAGTTTCTCGAATTAAGAAGTGGCCAACTCGATTGAAATTAAACATTTCTCGAACTACACATCATGCAACTCGATCAAATCATAAATTTTCTCGAATGTTGTTTTGATCGAGTTAGCATACTATAAACTTTTCTAAGTCCTAAACACTGATAATATACCAAAATCATTTCAATGAAATTTTTGACTATCCATTCATAGGTCCTACTCAAAATTGGATTTTAAACATTATATGTTTACTGAACTTTGTCCAGAAACAACATTTTCAACCCTAAAAATCAAAATTTCAGAGTTTCAAGAACTCGAAAGTTTGAAAATTTTAATTCCAAAATTAATGTCGTGTGTTTGGAAATTAAACTTGAAATTTGATTTACAAGTTCTTAATATCCATACGTGTAACATCCCGGATTTGAGCCTGGTACGTGGATTTAATTTACTGGCTCCTTATTTTAATATTATTGTGTGTTCCAATTAAATCTCGTTTCGTGGATTAAACGTGTCGGGACCGAGTGATACGTGTCTCCGGATTAATAATTAGTGGATTATTATTATCTATGGGATCGTGGATTTAATTGGGTCATAATGATATAAATTGTGAAAAAGTGTTATCGGGTTCGGATTTAGCGGGTCCGGTGCTTTCTAAATAAGGAAAGTGGATATATATATATATATATATATATATATATATATATATATATATATATATATATATATATATATATATATATATATATATATGTGTGTGTGTGTGTGTGTGTGTGTGTGTGTTTGTGACCTTATCCCCTTTTCACTTTCTCCCTTCCAAAACCCAGAGAACGTGAGAGTGTGTGTGTAAAGCATCTGAGCAGCTAAAGGATTGATCAAAGCAGATTTGAGTGCATAAATCCATCCTCTTCATCCCTTGTTTGTGTTTTTGAGCTTCCAAAGGTGAGAACCTCTAATTTGGTAGCTTAATTGTGAAATATGGGTGTTGTAAGGTTAGGGTTTTTGTTTCTGAATCAGCATGGGTCGGTTTCATATGAATTTGTATGTATTTTTTTGCTGGAGTTGAGAATTGAGGGGTTAAAGCCCCTGGTTCAGCTATGGAAATCGCAGGTCAAGGGCAAAGAGAATCGCTTGGTCGCGGCGCGAGCCGCAGCCTGCGGGAGAAATCCGATTTGATCCTTTTGGGGGAGTCTTGGATCATTATTGAATTGCGTTCCCTTGGGGTAATGTCGGATTGAGTTTATTTGGGTTTGAGTCTCTATTGGGGTCTCGTGAAGGGATTGTGGGCGTCGGTTATTGTTTGGGGTGTGTTCGTGTTGAGTTATTCGATTATTGAGATTTGCGTTAACATTTGGGATCTGTGGTGTTTACAGGTTCTAGCCGATCGCGTATTGAGCCGCAATAGAGTTTCAGGTTTCAGTAGAGTTCGGGTAATCGGTGAGTACTCGAGTTCCCTTTTAAAATGAGCGCTCTATTTCCGAGTCGTGTCGCGTCGTGTATGTCTTGTGATATATTATATGAGACAGAGACGGCACGCAAGTATGAGTCTATACACCCTATACGTGCTATACGTGTTTGAGTTGCAAGTGTCCGCGACATGTGGTCGCGCAGGCTGACTGTCCCTAACCAGTCACGAAGTTTGAGACTATATATATACAACAGTGTTTATTGCCAGGTCGCTCCTATGCCTATTGTGGGCTAACCGCTGCTGTGTGCGGCCTGTTAGCCTGGGAACGACGTCCCCCTTTGAGCAGAGATATGTGTTGTGCCTTGAGCCTGTGATATATGTGTTGAGATATATGTGTTGTGCATACTATGTGCTGTTATCTGCAGAGTCTAACCCTCGCATACTCACGAGCTGTCCAGTTTATGTTTTCGAGTCTTCCGTGTCTCAGGCAGTCATATTGTGGGGTCTCAGCAGCAGCAGCCGCCAAAGTGGGAACCGGGGTGTAACATCCGGCATTAAACCAGGTTAGCAACTACGATCTAATCAGTATTTAATAGCCAATTATAACCTAATCAGTGGACATTAGAAATTAATCAAAATGATTAACAAAGTTCATTAGAAAATTCAACTCAAATAGAATAAAATTCATCGGTGCGATGAATCGGGAAATCAATTAATCCAATCGATTTACGATGTGAGGGATTAATTCAACTAAGTAAATAATTAAATTATGATTAGTAACACTAATCATACACTAATACAATTACTTAACATTAATTATGCAAAACTAAAACAATTCATTAAAACAATGCATCCAAAAGTATTTATGAATTTACAAAAAAAGGGAAATACAAGAATACATTTCTAAATACTTTTATACAAAAAAAAAAATACATCAAAAATACCACTACATAGGCCGGCCCTATGTAGTACACAAGGACCAAAAGAATGTATTTTTTTACTCAACCTTTCACCGTCAAATCCTCCTCTTTCATTTCAAGCAAGATTTTACAACTATTTTCATCATTTCACCACCTTTTTCTCCCCTATAAATAAGACCATAATTCCTTGCATTTTCTTCACACTTTCAAAACACAAACTCCTCTTTCTCTCCCTCTCCAAATCCGGCCAAAGGCCTCAAGCCAAGACCAAACTTGTGCAACATTCTTATTCTTGTAATTTTCAAGTATTTTGGGTGAAATTTTTGCAAGAGTTTCAACCTCTACTTGGTTTCAATCTTCTAATACCCCAAAGTAAGTAAATACTAACTGATTTCATCATACATCTATGTTTATATAAGTCTTCCATAATATATATAATCACCAACAACAACAAGTTTCATAAAAAACGAAAGTTTATAAGTCATTAGTTTTTGTTTTTAAGTTGTTTTCTTCAAATGTGTTTATAAATATATAAACACATCATATAAGTATAAATATTATGAAAACAAGTGATATATATGTGTTTTATAACTTTTGTACATGTAGTCTTTGAATAAACAACAAGAATCACAAGTTATTTCAAGTTTATAAACAACGGACTTTCGGCAGAAAATTTACATCGACTTTGAAAAATCATAATTAATTCATAACTTAACGAAATGAGTTGATTCTTGTCTCAAAAGTTAGATCTATGTCTTAACTATAGATCTGGAAGTTTTCATAATTTATTTTGGAGTTTAAAACCTCCAGAAATTAATAGGATAACCGAAAGTTTGACAGCTCAAAAATGGCCAACATAGGGTTTTCAACAAGCTTTTTCCCCAACCTAAACATCTCGCAAAATTGCCGTTCTTGACTTTTAAAATTCTTTGTATATAGTAGTTTAATGTCCAAGAAAACCAAAGCCTAAAACATTTTGGAGCTTGGTCAAAAACTGCCTCAAAGTAGGCCGAAAAACCTTTGAAAAAGCTGGAAAATTATATATATAAACTTGACGTTTTAAGTGGGTTTTATTCATAAACTTGTAATGTTGGGTGATTTAAGACATAAAAATCTATAAATATATATATCATCATATATTAGAGATATTAAGTCCCTACTATCATTTAGGGCTCGATTAAACTCACCCGGTGCATCATCCATCAACTTACGCTAAATTGCATTTTTACGCCCGTTTTTGCCATCGCACTCACGGTGAGTCCTCATAGCCCCTATTTTCACAATGTTATGTTTTGGGGTTAAAATGCATGCTACGTTTTCATATGGACACGAAAACAACTTCATTTCTATTATGTATTACACATGGGGTTCCATCAGCCCTTATATCATGAACCGTTACATTTATTTATAAGCGCAAATATATTGTGGATAGATCCATCGGGAGCCATGTCCCCCATTCGGGTTAGTTTGGCTCGGCTAACAGCGAGTGCATATATATTTAACTCACGTATTACGTATGGGAATACTACACAGGGCAAACTCATTTAATTAAGCTACGGTTGGATGATGGTTTATATGTAATAGGTAACATGGAATTTATGATTTTATAAATTCAAACTTAACTGTTGTTGTCCATACAAGTCAGATTTATGTGTAAACCTATGAGCTCACCAACAATTTTTGTTGACGTATTTTAGCGTGTATTTTCAGGAAATTAAGGCAAGTGTGCCAACAGATGTATTTTTCAAGCTTCCGCACCTAAGGAGTCGCATGCATTTTCGAAACTAAAGAGATTTAGCTGCATTATTTTGAATACTTTAATTATGTACTTAAATCTATGTATTGTGCGAACGTCTTTTTCTTCATATCAGGCTATGTATAACATTACTATATTTTAAAGTTTTATCGATGTATTTTTGAAAACGTCCAATATAATGGTCGTTTGTTATGATTATGGTTATGTTTCCGCGACGTCACGCTTCGTTGTCAACCGAGGTAACGGGGTGTGACACGGTGCAGATCAGAGTTTGTGTGGGTGCTTGTTATCTTCTGATAGTAGATGTTGAGGATTGTTATCTATGTTTTGTATTTGATCATTGTATTTTAGCTATCAGTTGTGATGTATGGTAGTTAGTGATCAGCATGTGATATGTTATGACGACTTTGTATTAAAGTTTTAATTAATAGCGATTTTCAGTTAACCCTATGACATGTGCCTTATGAGATACTTGTGATGTTGCCACTTATGATTATATATTGACGTGACATTTGTGTGAGAAATGTGGGTGTTACAATACGAAATGAAACACACCATCAATTTCATGTATACACCAATGAATCAACAAAATAGAAATACACATATTTCACACTCACAAACACACACACACACACACACACACAGTTCATAGATGAACAAATATTCGAAAAAGAAACAAAAAATAGAAAATTTTTCTATTCAGATTTTGAAAAACTTTAGCAGTAAATGGGTTTCTTCGTGTATAAGAAAGCTTGAGTTTCGAAGAAGAAAGTGAGCAGTTGACCGAGTGTGGAAAAAGTGAATTTGAAATTCAAATTTCAAATTTATAGATAATTTGAATTTTTTTTGAATTCCCCGGCCCATATGAAATATTAAAAAGCCCATTCTCATTTCAAAAAATTGAAGCCCCATACACACAAAAAAATTAACAACTAACAAAATAACGAAAAAAATAAAATAAAATGAACGAACAAAAGAAGTAAAAAATAAATAAAAATTTAACTAACAAAAAAATAATTGTTGTTCCTCCCCCTTAAATTTTGCATTTTAGCTCCCCCTCAGATGAATACCTCTTTAAATGACAGCTCCACCTAAAAAAATCAAATAAAAATTTATCAGATATTTTTTAAAATCAGATAAACTTTCTGTCTGCTCCCCCTACACATGACAATCCGAATTTGTTAAACTCTGAAAAATGAAACATTAAAAATAACATGAGCTTAACAACATATTTAATCAGAAAAAAACTGTAACTTTAAATTATATTTTGTAACTACTGAATGTTTAAATCTAACGATTCAACATACCAATTTGTATACCAAAAAATTAAATTGTTTTTCATCTAAGGCTTTGGTAAACAAATCAGGTAATAGATATTCAGTGGATACAAAATATAATTCTACATTACCGTTTTCTACAAGATCTTTTATAAAGTCATACCGGATGTCAATGTGTTTGGTTTTTGAATGTTGCACCGGATTTGAAGCTATTTCTATTGCACTTTGTGAATCACAGTAAATGGAAATCTTTCGCGGTGTAAACCCATAGTCTCTGAGTTGGCTCTTCATCCACAACACTTGTGAACAGCACGACGATACTTCTACGTATTCAGCTTCTGCTGTTTACAAGGATACACAATGTTGCCTTTTGGATGACTAGCACACGGGTTTGTCACCCAGGAATTGTACTGCTCCTGGTGTGCTTTTCCGATCCATTTTGTCACTTGTGTGATCAGCATCAGAGAAGCCAGTTAATGTAAATGAGGATTCTCTGGGATACCACACACCTAAGTTTGGTGTTCCATTCAGATATCTTAAAATGCGTTTGGCAACAGCCAAATGTGATTATTTAGGATGTGCCTGATATCTAGCACAAACACATTAATGACCCAATTATGCCTCAATAATGAGTTACATCTACAGGTTTCCCTGACATGTCCTCATCGAGTTTTTATTTAGAATCTGGAGCCATGGGAGTTTTGATTTAGGGCTCGATTAAACTCACCCGGTGCATCACCCATCACCTTACGCTAAATTGCATTTTTACGCTCGTTTCTGCCATCGCACTCACGATGAGTCCTCATAGCCCCTATTTTCACACTGTTATGTTTTGGGGTTGAAATACATGCTACGTTTTAATATGGACACAAAAACAACTTTATTTCTATTATGTATTACACATGTGGTTCCATCAGCCCTTATATCATGAACCGTTAATTGCATTTATTTGTAAACGCAAATATATTGTGGATAGATCTATCAGGAGTCAAGTCCCCCATTCGGGTTAGTTCGGCTCGGCTAACAGCGAGTGCATATATATTAACACACGGTATTACGTATGGGAATACTGCACAGGGCAAACTCATTTAATTAAGCTTCGGCTGCATGATGGTTTATATGTAATACATAACATGGATTTTATGATTTTATAAATTCAAACTTAACTGTTGTTGTCCATACAAGTCAGATTTATGTGTAAACCTATGAGCTCACCAACAATTTTTGTTGACGTATTTTAGCGTGTATTTTCAGGAAATTAAGGCAAGTATGCCAACAACTGTATTTTTCAAGCTTCCGCACATAAGGAGTCGCATGCATTTTCGAAACTACCGGAGATTTAGCTGCATTATTTTGAATACTTTAATTATGTACTTAAATCTCTGTATTGTGCGAACTTCTTTTTCTTCATATCAGGCTATGTATAACATTACTATATTTTAAAGTTTTATCATTGTATTTTTGAAAACGTCCATATAGTGGTCGTTCGTTATGATTATGGTTATGTTTCCGCGACGTCACGCTTCGTTGCCAACCGGGGTAACGGGGCGTCACAGATTGGTATCAAAGCCTTAGTTATAGTGAACTAGGTTGCATTAGTATCCTAGACTATAACTGCACTTAAGTATTACTGATTATGAAAATATTTTGTAACCAACTAAAAGACTATAAATGGACCTTGATAGCAGAAAACATGTCCAACCAAGTGGTAATTATTTTGTCTGTCTCGGAAGAGGAGCATACCCCCACCAGCCGATACAACCCGGAGGTGTTTACTGAGGAAGACCCAACTGAGGAGGAAGACCCCTTGGAAGACGAGGAACCCATGGAAGAGTCAGAAAAGAAGGAACCAATGGAAGAGGACGACGCCGGAGTGGATCCACCACCCCCGGTGATCCCCGCCTACACCCCATACCACCCCGAGGTTCCGTGATTCAAGTCGTACTGTCCCCACCCTAACGACCCAAAGATGATGTTTATACCCCGAAAGAGGGTAATCATACCGAGTCAGGAGTCTATTCCCATCCCGACTCCTCAACCAAGTCCACCACCCCAGCAGCGACGGGAAAACGCCCGTAGATGGGACTGGATACCCGAGACTCTCCGTGAGTGGAGACAAGAGGAAGGAATCCCTTCCCAGTTTGAGGTCGGAGGACCATCCTCCACACCGATCCACCGCTCACTCAGGAGCCGGCCGACCAGACCGTACCTCTTTTATTAGCAAGGTCTTCACGACACGACCTCTAAATCCGGTTACTTAACCAGGACATTGGAGAATTGACAGCCCGTTTAGAGCGAGAGGAGTAAAAGAACTCCAACTTGTACTGGGTTAACCAGCACGCCCTCGCCATCCAGCAGGACGACCTAGATGAGCTTCGGCAACGATTAGCCGAGGGCGAGGCTCGTAGTGAGGAGCTGACTCAGCGCCTCAATGCTTTGGAAAAGGGAGACGCCGCCGATCACTCCCACACCTAGTACCCTTTATCTATCTTTGTAATGTTAGGGAATTATCATGTAATAGTGTAGGAAAAAAATTTTCGTGTAATAACCCGCCCCAATGTAAGAAAGCTATGAATGATTAATGAATATTGCAAGTTATTTATGAAACTGTGTTTGATGATTATAGTACTGTGCCTTAAGAAAAATTTAAATCTTTAAGACTCAACTTCTTACACTATGCTCTTTTCTTTAAACTTTAAGATAATGCCGCCAAGAAGAGCTATGAACGCAGCAGAAATCGAGCAATTAGTCGCACAGAGAGTGGCCGCTGCAATAGCCACTTATGAGACCAACCGAAATAGTTTTGCCAATGGAGATGGTGGTGCTAGCCGCACCACGGGAGGTACTGAAACCAACCCAAAAGGTTGCGGGATTAAGGGATTCTTGAGTTGCAAGTCCCGATACTTTAACGGGACTGAGGGAGCCGTCGGATTGGTACGATGGTTTGAGATATTGGAGTCTGTCTTCCGTGTTAGCGGATGTGTTGAAGAAGACAAGGTGAAATTCGCCACCCACACTCTGCAGGATAGCGCACTGACATGGTGGAATTCCTACGTCTAGTAAGTGGGAATCGATGAAGCGTATCAACTCACCTGGTCCGCATTGAATCAAATGATGACGGACGAGTACTGCCCGAGAAACGAACTCCAGAAAATGGAATCGGAGTTCTGGAATCTAGCAATGAAGGGAACGGACGTTACAGGGTATACTAACCGATTTCACGAGATGAGCATCCTGTGTCCACAGATGGTGACCCCCGAGTACAAGAAAATTGAGCGCTACATCTGGGGACTCGCCCCTCAAATTCAAGGCAATGTCACTGCCTCCAACCCAACCACCATTCAGGACGTCATCAGAATGGCCAACAACCTTATGGATCAAGTGTCCCGGAGAAACGAGGCCAAAGCCGGGGAAAACAAGAGAAAATGGGAGGACAAGTCTGGGAAGAATTCGGGCTCACAATCCAAGAAGCCCGAAACCATCAAGGCTTACGTAGCAGGAGTCGAGACCAGGAAAGGCTACACAGGTACAAAGGCTTTCTGTACCCAATGCACCTACCATCACAACAAAGGTCCCTGCCCAACCCCTTATGGAAAATGTAAGCGTCTTGGTCATTTGACCTAGGACTGTAAATTTGGTACCCCGGGTAACAACGGCGGCAATCAGAGGAGCTGCTATGAGTGTGGAGATGTCGGGCACTTCAAGAGTGAGTGCCCGAGGTTGAAAAATGGTGGAGGAGCTCAGGGGAGAGCTTTTGTATTAGGATCAGGTGACGCTCGTCAGAATCCCCATGTGGTATCAGGTACGTTTCTTTTAAATGACATTTACGCTTACATACTCCTTGATACTGGGGCTGATAGGTGCTTTATATATGATAAGTTTAGTAAGCACTTGAGTGCCACTCCTTTTCCCTTAGACAACTCTTATACTATAAAGCTAGGTGATGGCAAAATAATAAAGGCAAATAATATTATTAAGGAATGCACACTGAAGCTGGCAAATCATCCCTTTAAGATAGACTAGATGCCTATAGAACTCGGAATCTTTGATGTGGTAGTTGGTATGGATTGGTTGTCACACAATCATGCCGAGATTTTGTGTGGTAAGAAAGTGGTACGGATACCACTCCACAAGAAGAAGGTCCTAACAGTCCAAGGGAAAAGAAAGGATCGTCAGCTGAATGTCATATCCAGCCTAAGGACATTAAGGTGCCTTAGAAAAGGTTGCCATGCAGTATTAGTCCAGATTGCAGAAAAAGAGTCGATGGAAAAAGGACTCAAGGATATTCCAGTAGTTTGTGACTATCCGAAGGTCTTCCCGGAAGAATTGCCTGGGCTTCCGCCAGCTAGGCAAGTGGATTTCCAAATCGACTTGGTGCCGGGAGCTGCACTGGTCGCAAGAGCCCCATACAGACTCGCTCCTTCTGAAATGCAAGAGCTATCCAATCAACTACAAGAGTTGATGGGTAAGGGATTCGTTTGACCAAGTTCCTCACCTTGGGGAGCTCCGGTCTTATTTTTGAAAAAGAAAGACGGATCCTTCAGAATGTGCATAGACTACGGAGAGCTAAATAAATTAACGGTAAAGAACCGCTATCCCCTTCCCAGAATTGACGACCTATTTGACCAACTACAAGGATCTAGCTTCTACTCTAAGATTGATCTGCGATCCGGTTATCATCAAGTAAAGGTTTGGGAAGAAGACTTTCCCAAGACAGCGTTCAGAAATCGTTATGGACATTACGAATTTCAGGTGATGCCATTCGGTTTGACCAACGCACCAGCCGTATTCATGGACCTCATGAATCAAGTGTGTAAACCGTATTTGGACAAATTTGTAATAGTGTTCATAGACGATATCCTTGTCTATTCAAGAAATAAGGAGGAGCACGAACAACATCTCAAGCTGATCTTGGAGTTGTTAGAGAAGGAACAGTTATACGCCAAATTTTCAAAGTGTGAATTTTAGTTGCGAGAAGTTAAATTCCTTGGGCATGTGATCAACAGCCAGGGAATCCAAGTTGACCCAACAAAAATCGAGGCCATAAAGAACTGGGCAACTCCTAGAACTCCCAAGGAAATCCGCCAATTTCTAGGACTTGCCGGTTATTATAGGCGATTTATTGAAAACTTCTCAAAGATAGCAGGATCCCTAACAGGGCTGACTCGGAAAGATGTGAAGTATAGCTGGGGTGAAGAGCAGGAAAAGGCGTTTCAACAGTTAAAGCAAAGATTGTGTAGTGCACCAATTCTGTCCTTACCTGAAGGGACAGAAAATTTTGTGGTCTACTGTGATGCCTCACACAATGAATTAGGTTGTGTGCTCCTGCAAAAGGATAAAGTCATTGCTTACACATCACGGCAACTCAAAATCCACGAGGTGAACTACACGACTCATGACTTGGAGCTCGGAGTAGTGGTGTTTGCTCCCAAGATATGGAGGCACTACCTGTACAGAACTAAGTGCGCGGTGTTTAAAACCATAAAAGCCTTCAGCATATTCTGAATCAGAAAGAGTTAAATATGAGGCAACGTCGCAGGGTTGAACTGCTTAGCGATTACGACTGCGAGATTCGTTATCATCCCGGTAAGGCGAATGTTGTAGCTGATGCCCTGAGCCGAAAGGAACGGGCGAAACCTTTGAAACTCCGAGCATTGGTCATGACTATACAGTCAAACTTAAACTCCCAAGTCCGCGAGGCACAAGAAGAAGCAGTCAAGGAGGGTAATCTTCTGGATGAAGCCTTGAGAGGAATGGATAAGCAGTTTGAAATCAAGTCAGATGGATGTCGGTACTTCATGGGCAGAATTTGGCTACCAAAATTCAGAGGATTGAGGAAGTTGGTCATGGATGAAGGGCATAAAACAAGATATGACATTCACCCAGGTTCAGATAAGATGTATCACGACTTGAAGGGAATGTACTGGTTGCCAAACATGAAGGCTGACATTGCTACATATGTCAGCAAATGCTTAACGTGTTTGAAAGTTAAGGCTGAGCACAAGAAACCATCAGGATTGTTAGTTCAACCGGAAATACCTCAATGGAAGTGGGAGAATATCACCATGGACTTCATCACCAAGTTGCCAAAGACTTCGAGAGGTCATGACACCATTTGGGTGATTGTGGATCGACTTACCAAGACCGCACACTTCTTGCCAATCAAGGAGACTGATAAGATGGATAAGTTAACATGAACCTATCTTAAAGAAGTCGTCTCAAGGCATGGAGTGCCTGTATCAATTATATCAGATAGGGACAACCGGTTCACATCCAGATTTTGGCAGTCATTGCAAGAGGCATTGGGTACACGCCTAGATATGAGCACAGCCTATCACCCACAGACGGATGGTCAGAGTGAAAGGACGATTCAGACTTTGGAAGACATGCTAAGGGCATGTGTTATCGACTTTGGCAAAAGTTGGGACAGACACCTGCCATTAGTTGAGTTTTCCTATAACAACAGCTATCACTCGAGTATTAAGACCGCTCCATTCGAGGCACTCTATGGGCGAAAGTGTCGGTCACCACTTTGTTCGGCTGAGGTAGGAGATAGCCAGATTACTGGACCCGAGATCATCCAGGAAACTACAGAAAAGATAGCCCAGATTCGGAACCGATTAAAGATCGCACGAGATCGACAGAAAAGCTATGCAGATATTCGACGGAAGGATTTGGAATTTCAAGAGGGAGATCAAGTAATGTTGAAAGTCTCGCCTTGGAAGGGCGTAATTCGTTTTGGGAAACGAGGAAAACTCAACCCTCGTTATATCGGACCATTCAAGATCACCAAAAGAATTGGCCCGGTAGCCTACCGACTCGATCTGCCCCAGAGCTTAGTAATGTTCATAATACCTTCCACGTATTCAACCTTAAGAAGTGCCTGGCTGATGAAACACTTGTTATACCCATGCACGAGCTGGAGCTAGACGATAAGTTGAACTTCATTGAACAACCTGTGGAAATAATAAACCGAGAAGTCAATAAACTAAAACACAGCCGGATCCCGATAATAAAAGTCTGATGGAACTGTAAGCGAGGTCCTGAGTTTACATGGGAACGCAAAGATCAGTTCCGGGAAAAATACCCTCATCTGTTCTCAAATACTCAAGCAGTGGAGGACACGAGCTAATTTCGGGACGAAATTCCCTTAACAGGGGGAGACTGTAACATCCGGCATTAAACCAGGTTAGCAACTACGATCTAATCAGTATTTAATAGCCAATTATAACCTAATCAGTGGACATTAGAAATTACTCAAAATGATTAACAAAGTTCATTAGAAAATTCAACTCAAATAGAATCAAATTCATCGGTGCGATTAATCGGGAAATCAATTAATCCCATCGATTTACGATATGAGGGATTAATTCAACTAAGTACATAATTAAATTATGATTAGTAAGACTAATCATACATAATACAATTACTTAACATTAATTATGCAAGAATAAAACAATTCATTAAAACAATGCATCCAAAAGTATTTATGAATTTACAAAAAAAGGGAAATACAAGAATACATTTCCAAATACTTTTATACAAAAAAAAAAGAAAAATACATCAAAAATACCACTACATAGGCCGGCCCTATGTAGTACACAAGGACCAAAAGAATGTATTTTTTTACTCAACCTTTCACCATCAAATCCTCCTCTTTCATTTTAAGCACGATTTTACAACTATTTTCATCATTTCACCACCTTTTTCTCCCCTATAAATAAGACCATAATTCATTGCATTTTCTTCACACTTTAAAAACACAAACTCCTCTTTCTCTCCCTCTCCAAATCCAGCCAAAGGCCTCAAGCCAAGACCAAACTTGTGCAACATCCTTATTCTTGTAATTTTCAAGTATTTTGGGTGAAATTTTTGCAAGAGTTTCAACCTGTACTTGGTTTCATTCTTCTAATACCTCAAAGTAAGTAAATACTAACTTATTTTATCATACATATATGTTTATATAAGTCTTGCATAATATATATAATCACCAACAACAAGTTTTATAAAAAAACTCAAGTTTATAAGTCATTAGTTTTTGTTTTTAAGTTGTTTTCTTCAAATACGTTTATAAATATATAAACACATCATATAAGTGTAAATATTATGAAACAAGTGATATATATGTGTTTTATAACTTTTATACAAGTAGTCTTTGAATAAACAACAAGAATCACAAGTTATTTCAAGTTTATAAACTACGGATTTTCGGCAGAAAATTTACATCGACTTTGAAAAATCATAACTAATTCATAACTTAACGAAATGAGTTGATTCTTGTCTCAAAAGTTAGATCTATGTCTTAGCTATAGATCTGGAAGTTTTCATAGTTTATTTTGGAGTTTAAGACCTCCAGAAATTAATTGGGAAACCGAAAGTTTGACAGCTCAAAAATGGCCAACATAGGGTTTTCAACAAGTTTTTTTCCCAACCTAAACATCTCGAAAAATGGCCATTATTGACTTTAAAAATTCTTTGTATATAGTAGTTTAATGTCCAAGAAAACCAAAGCCTAAAACGTTTTGGAGCTTGGTCAAAATCAGCCTCAAAGTAGGCCGAAAAACCTTCGAAAAAGCTGGAAAATTATGTAATATAAACTTGACGTTTTAAGTGGGTTTTATTCATAAACTTGTAATGTTGGGTGATTTAAGACATAAAAATCTATAAATATATATATTATCATATATTAGAAATATTAAGTCCCTACTATCATTTAGGGCTCGATTAAACTCACCTGGTGCATCACCCATCAACTTACGCTAAATTGCATTTTTACGCTCGTTTTAGCCATCGCACTCACGGTGAGTCCTCATAGCCCCTATTTTCACACTGTTATGTTTTGGGGTTAAAATACATGCTACGTTTTTATATGGACACGAAAACAACTTCATTTCTATTATGTATTACACATGTGGTTCCATCAGCCCTTATATCATGAACTGTTAATTGCATTCATTTGTAAGCGCAAATATATTGTGGATAGATCTGTCGGGAGTCATGTCCCCCATTCGGGTTAGTTCGGCTCGGCTAACAGCGAGTGCATATATCGTTAACACACGGTATAACGTATGGGAATGCTGCACATGGAAAACTCATTTAATTAAGCTTCGGTTGTATTATGGTTTATATGTAATACATAACAACATGGAATTTATGATTTTATAAATTCAAACTTAACTGTTGTTGTCCATTCAAGTCAGATTAATGTGTAAACCTATGAGCTTACCAACAATTTTTGTTGACGTATTTTAGCGTATATTTTCAGGAAATTAAGGCAAGTGTGCCAACAGACGTATTTTTCAAGCTTCTGCACCTAAGGAGTCGCATGCATTTTCGAAACTACAGGAGATTTAGCTGCATTATTTTGAATACTTTAATTATGTACTTAATTCTCTGTATTGTGCGAACTTCTTTTTCTTCATATTAGGTTATGTATAACATTACTATATTTTAAAGTTTTATCGATGTATTTTTGAAAACGTCCATATAGTGGTCGTTTGTTATGATTATAGTTATGTTTCCGCGACGTCATGCTTCGTTGCCAACCGGGGTAACGGGGTGTTACACGGGGCAGATCAGAGTTTGTGTGGGTGCTTGTTATCTTCTGATAGTAGATGTTGAGGACTTTTTTCTGTGTTTTGTATCTGATCATTGTATGTAAGCTATCAGTTGTGATGTATGGTAGTTAGTGATCAGCATGTGACATGTTATGACGACTTTTGTATTAAAGTTTTAATTAATAGTGATTTTCAGTTAACCCTATGAAATGTGCTTTATGAGATACTTGCGATGTTGCCACTTATGATTATATATTGACGTGGCATTTGTGTGAGAAATGTGGGTTTTACAATACGAAATGAAACACAACATCAATTTCATGTATACACCAATGAATCAACAAAACAGAAATACACATATTTCATACTCACAAACACACACACACACACAGTTCATAGAAGAACAAATATTCGAAAAAGAAACAAAAAATAGCAAATATTAACAAAACTTGAAACATACTTACAATTTTCTATTCAGATTTTGAAAAACTTTAGCAGTAAATGGGTTTCTTCGTGTATAAGAAAGCTTGAGTTTCGAAGAAGAAAGTGAACAGTTGACCGAGTGTGGAAAAAGTAAATTTGAAATTCAAATTTCAAATTTATAGATAATTTAAATTTTTTTTTGAATTCCCCGGCCCATATGAAATATTAAAAAGCTCATTCTCATTTCAAAAAATTGAAGCCCCATACACACAAAAAAATTAACAACTAACAAAATAATGAAAAAATAAAAATATGAACGAACAAAAAAATAAATAATAAATAAAAATTTAACTAACAAAAAAATAATTGTTGCTCCTCCCCCTTAAATTTTGCATTTTAGCTCCCCCTCAGATGAATACCTCTTTAAATGACAGCTCCCCTAAAAAAAATCAGATAAAAAATTATCAGATATTTTTAAAAATCAGATAAACTCCCCCTACACATGTCAATCCGAATTTGATAAACTCTGAATAATGAAACTTTAAAAATAACATGAGATTAACAACATATTTAATCAGATAAAAACTATAAATTTAAATTATATTTTGTAACTACTGAATGTTTAAATCTAACGATTCAACATACCCAATTTCTATGCCAAAAAATTAAATTGTTTTTCATCTAAGGCTTTGGTAAACAAATCAGCTAATAGATATTCAGTGGGTACAAAATATAATTCTACATTACCGTTTTCTACAAGATCTTTTATAAAGTCATACTGGATGTCAATGTGTTTGGTTTTTGAATGTTGCACCGGATTTGAAGCTATTGCTATTGAACTTTGTGAATCACAGTAAATAGAAATCTTTTGTGTTGTAAACCCATAGTCTCTGAGTTGGCTCTTCATCCACAACACTTGTGAACAGCACGACGATACTGCTACGTATTCAGCTTCTGCTGTTGACAGAGATACACAATGTTGCCTTTTGGATGACCAGCACACGGGTTTGTCACCGAGGAATTGTACTACTCCTGATGTGCTTTTCCGATCCATTTTGTCACTTGTGTGATCAGCATCAGAGAAGCCAGTTAATGTAAATGAGGATTCTCTGGGATACCACACACCTAAGTTTGGTGTTCCATTCAGATATCTTAAAATGTGTTTAGCAGCAGCCAAAAGTAATTATTTAGGATGTGCCTGATATCTAGCACAAACACATGTAGCAAACATAATATCTGGTCTACTGGCAGTTAAATACATTAAGGACCCAATTATGCATCGATAATGAGTTACATCTACAGGTTTCCTTGACATGTCCTCATCGAGTTTTGATTTAGAATCTAGAGCCATGGGAGTTTTCATGGATATACTGTTGACCATGTTAAATTTCTTTAACATGGTTTGTATATATTTGGACTGATTGATGAATATACCATCAGTCAATTGTTTTACTTGTAAACCCAAGAACAAATTAATTTCTCCCATCATGCTCATTTGAAACTTTTGGGACATTAAAAATGCAAATTTCTTGCAAAACTCAGGATTTGTAGACCCAAATGTTGGTACATCCTATGCGACGATAGTAGTCTAAGTGATCCAACATTGTGGCTTGAGCAAGTGTTTGATATATATGTTTATACATGTTTGATATTTATTGTTGATTGTATGTTTGAACTTGATGTAACGTATTACAAGAAGTTCAAACATAAAGATCAAAGATAAAATCAAACATAAGTTAAAAAAAATATAAGTTTTAAATATAGGTTTAATATGTGAAAGTCAAATTTAGGTTAAATTCGAATTCACAAGTTAATCAGATTCGAATCTATAGCAGATTCGAATATGTTCCAGTAGGCAGATTCGAGAGTGCCAGTGGGGACAAACTCGAATGGGCCTTGGGCCTGATTCGAGTTTGGCCCATGACAGACTCGAATTAGCCTCTATAATTAGGGATAGACTCGAATAATTATTAGACTTTTTGCCGAATTCGAGAGAGATTAAGCAAAAGGCGATTTCGAGTTTATCATCAGTCTTAGTGTTGTTTCGGAGAGAATCAGTTCGTAGGTGCGTCCGTTGTAGTGCGTGCAGCTTATTGATAGTCTCCGTGTTCCTAGTGAGAGTTGTTCCGTCTACCCGTTAATGAGGATTCCGCACTCGTTGACGGTTCCGCGTCTAGATAGATCTCGTGTAGTGGTAGACCTTACAAGTGGTATCAGAGCCTACGGGGTGTTCTTGGTGTTCTTCGTGTTCATCTAGTTACATCCTAGGTTTCTTGACGCTTTTAGTCGGTTATTCTCTCATTTTCGTGTTTTTCGTGTTTTTTCGAGCTTAGCAAATTGTTATCCGGGAAATATTTCGTGTTTTTCACGTTTTTGATCGAAATCAATATTTTTCGTTGAAAAAATATTGATTTAATCTGCAAAACGTTAAGAAATCGAAGTATTAGCCGTTTTTCGAGTTTGCGGCGCTCGAATCTGTTAGGAGTAATTAGGGTTATTCTTAGTCTCGAGTCTAACCAAAATCCGCTCCTCTCGAGTTTGATAAAAAGTATTTCGAGTTTAATTCGAGTTTGTGCTACAGTCGAATAGGAATCTCGAGTTTGCTGTGATTCGAGTTTGCTTCGAGTTTAGACTATAGTCGAACAAGGATTCGAATCTACTGGTTATTCGAGTTTGCCTTGACCTTCGAGTTTAAGGGACTTTCGAATCTGTCATCAATTTCGAATTTAATTGAATTATCAAACTTAATCGAATTTAATCCAAAACAGATTTAAAATTAACTATATTCGAATCTATCTAAAGTCGAAAGAATTAAATTAAATTAGTTTCGAATTATTTTTATTAAGTTCAATTCAATTAATTTTGAAAAGATGTCAAATCTTCAAAAGTTTCTGGAAATGGATCATGAGGTCGGGAAGGCTAATACTCCGCCTAAGCTGATGAAACTGGAAGATTACTATTGGTGGAAAGATCGGTTTGCCGATTTTGTGCGTTTCAACGACATGCGCATGTGGGTATGTATTGACGAGAGATACATTCCACCGATCTCAGAAGTCGAAGGCCGTCAAAGAGTTTTATCATATCAGATGATGAAGGAGGATGATAAGTGTGACACCCTTGCCACAATAAACCCAATTACAAATGCACCCAGGATTATACACCACATAATTGATTACATAATGATCTGAATACTTAAACAATTTCGGAATCATTAAAATTCAAAATAAAAAAATACAATTACAGTCAGACACCCTACGGTGCTATAAGGTTCCAATACTATGTCTACAAACTCAACTTTATTACATTCATCCCAAACATATTACAACATTGTTCCAAATCACAATTACCGATTAAGTAGTATGTAATCTTCCAAATCTTCACACGACCTAACTAGAAGGTCCGGCAGCTGATTTACCCTTTCCTGTAAAAATAAAAACAACTGAGGGGTAAGCGAATGCTTAGTGAATACACAGATTTACACATTTTATAAATCCTTATGATGCCCACAAGAGTAGCACCGACGACACACGTCGTGCACTCTCCACGTACACAAAGTACGACACACATGAGCCGTCGCTCCTACGAGCCCAAAGCTCGGTATGTAACCCAACCATCTGAGACAGACATAAGAACGGGGATGACATACTGCCTACAAAAACCTCGGAGGGATCAGCTCCGGGTCATATAGCGCAGTAACATCGGAGTAACAGATGCGACCCACCGGTCCATCGTTAGATGCACAACAAATGAACGGACAATGCAACAAATGTGAATGTGCATCTAAATCTACGCAAGTTAGTAGAATTCCAAACGAAAAATGAAGCAACACGTCTCAGCAGGCAATAGCAATCATAAAGCAGATATAAACATGCAAAATCATATGTACTCACAGTGGGGTGCGTTATTAAACTTTAAATTATCTTATCTCTCCTCGGACTTTCAACCGGATCACAAAGTACCCCACTGTGGGTTAAACAACACCACAAGGGACCTGTTACATTTTCATATGATAAACATATTATCATTACATGGTTTTTAACAAATTAGCTTTAATTTGTGCAAATAAAAGTATTACAACATTCGGAACCGACCTCCGGAACTTACATTTAAATCACATCATTTGGTGTGTTATTATTTCCAAATAACCTTCCTTTATTTGCATTAATATGGTACAAAATATATCCCAAAAGTGTGATCATTTGCCCATAAATTCGGGTCCTTTTAAACCCATCCGAATTACCCATGAATGCATAGAACTCCCCGAGTTCCCATAGAACTCGCCGAGTTCATATCCGAATTTCGGATCCATAACTAAATTTCGGGTCTCATCCGAATTCGGGTCCCAACCGAATTCGGATCCAACACTTATGAATTTTTGAAGATTTATTCAAAATGTTCTTGAGAACTCGCCGAGTTCCCCCTGAACTCGCCGAGTTCACATGCAGGTTTTGCCTTCGAAACTTACGGATTTTCACCAAAATTTTCCAAATTCAATTTATAGCAACATGCATTCAACCCTAATGTTTTATTAACATTATTGGGGTATTTGTACATCATTTTCCATAACATAAACATCCAAATTCGTTCAGATTGAACCAAAAATGAGTAAAATTCCAAGAACTCAAAAACTTAATAAAAACTCAGATTTATTACCTTTCTAGACGAATCAACCAACGATTCTTGTCTCTGAACCTTCAATGGACTTCAACTGATGATTTCCAACTTGAATAACACACATGCAACATCATTTATCAGATTCAAAATTCGAATTTTAAGTTCAAAGTCTCCAAATAAACCCCAAGTTGAGATATGATATTCTTACCTTAAATTTTAACTTGAATCTTGTTATTTCAGATCTAAATCCACGAATTTTCTTCAATGATTTCGAATTTCAGCAGAGTTTGTAGTGAGAGAGAGTGCAATTTGTGTTTTGAAATGAAGAAATGAAAAGACATAGAAGTCTTTTTATTCATAACTTTAGACTAATTACATAAGTGGCCCCTCCACTTATCAGATTTCACTAAATACTGATTTTTATCTTAGTTTTATCCTTACTAACAATTATAAATCATAATATTCCATAATAATAATTCAAAATTCTAAAGCTTCATAATTTCTCAAAATAGCAACCAACTTTCAATATCCATACATAGACATTTTTAATAGTTTAACTTAATACAAAAATTCATCTAATTATCCCAATTACAATAAATTAAATCCAAGGATGTTACAGCAAGGGCTCCACCACGCTCAACTTCGTCCTCGAAGTTACTCGGATTCGAACAGTTGTGGATATTTCCTTAACATTTCTGCCTTTGTCTCCCAAGTGTGATTCGCTCCCTTATGATGCTTCCAACGTACCAGCACCATCTCTATCTCTTTACTTCTTAATTTCTTCACTTTCAAATCTAACACACACTCCGGCTCTTCAACATACCGGAGCCTTTCATCGATCTGCAACTCAGCGTAGTCAGCCCAATCTTCGTTTTCGGTTATAAATGACTTTCGGAGATTTCCAACATGAAATACTGGATGTATGCCTGACATCTCTTCAGGCTACTCCAGGCGATACGATTGATTTCCAACTTTTTCTACTATCTTAAAAGGCCCAACAAATCTCGGAGCCAACTTGCCTCTCTTCACGAAACGAGTAACACCTCTCATAGGTGATACTTTCAAGTAAACCCAGTCATTCACTTCAAAGCTGATGGGTTTGTGCCTTCTGTCGTAGTAACTTTTCTGACGATCCTGGGCCGCCTTCATGTTCTGTCGCACCAATTGTATTTTCTCATTTGTTTCTTGAAGTAATGTCGGCCCAGCAATCGGTGTTTCTCCAGTTTCTCTCCAACATGTAGGAGTCCTACACCTTCTCCCATACAAAGCCTCAAATGGTGCCTTCTTTATCGTTGCGTGATAGCTGTTATTGTATGAAAATTCTATCAACGGCAAATGGTCGTCCCAATTGCCACCGAGATCCAATATGCATGATCTCATCATATCCTCCAAAGTAAGGATGGTTCGTTCACTCTGACCATCGGTTTGTGGGCGATAAGCCGTACTCATAGCAATCCTCGTTCCCAACCCTTCTTGCAATGCCGACCAGAAATTAGAAGTAAACCGGCTGTCCCGGTCTGACACAATAGACTTAGGCACTCCATGCCTAGAAACAATCTCGTTCATGTAAATTTGAGGCAACTTTTCTGACGAATAACTTTCTCTTATTGGAATAAAATGTGAGGACTTAGTCAACCTCTCAACTATCACCCATACAGCATCGTGTTGACGCCTAGTCTTTGGCAACTTAGTAACAAAGTACATTGTTATATGTTCCCACTTCCATTCCGGAATGGGAAGCGGTTGCAAACTACCATAAGGCTGCTGGTGTTCGTCTTTCACAAGCCGGCAAGTCCTACATCGTTCAACATACTGGCCGATATCCTTCTTCAATCCCGGCCACCAAAAATCTGCCTTTAAGTCATTGTACATCTTTGTGCTCCCGGGATGTACAGAAAATTTTGATTGATGCACCTCTTCGACGATCACATTCCTCATACCACCATATTTCGGCACCCAGATTCTTCCGTACACACCTTTTAAACCAGACTCGCTCGTTTCCATATTCTTTAGTTGTACTCTTATATCTTCATCACAAACATTTTCGTCTTTCAAGGCTTCCTCTTGAGCGGCCTTGACATCATCAATAATCGTAGACGTTAACATAGTAGACGTCATCATGTAGCAACAATCCTTAGCATAAGCTTTGCGACTCAAAGCATCGGCTACTACGTTACCTTTACCAGGATGGTACAGTATTTCACAATCGTAGTCTTTGATAAGTTTCATAGATCGTCTTTGCCTCATGTTGAGCTCCTTCTGACTAAAGATGTATTTTAAACTCTTATGGTCTGTGTGTAACTGACACTTAGTCCCGTAGAGATAGTGCCTCCATAACTTCAAAGCAAATGTAACAGCTGTCAACTCAAGATCATGAGTTGAATAGTTCTTTTCATGCTGCTTAAGTTGTCTCGAAGCATAAGCAATTACTTTCCCGCGCTGCATCAGTACAGCACCTAACCCTAACCTTGAAGCATCTGTGTACACCACAAAATCCTCATTGCCCTCCGGTAGAGCAAGTATCGGTGCTTCACTTAGTGTTTTCTTCAAGATCTCAAATGCTTCTTGCTGCACAGTTTCCCAAATAAATGGGGCATTCTTCTTTGTTAATGCCGTCAACGGAACTGCAATCTTCGAAAAATCCTTTATGAACCTTCGATAATATCCCGCCAATCCCAGGAAACTTCTGACTTCTGTAGCTGAACGAGGCGGCTCCAAATTCCTTACTGCTTCTACCTTAGCCGGATCTACAGAAATCCCAGCTCCCGAGATAACATGTCCAAGAAACTGAATTTATTACAGCCGAAACTCACACTTTGAGAATTTGGCATACAACTTCTCTTTTCTCAATGACTCTAACAATTCCCTTAGATGTTCAGCATGTTCGGCCTCAGATTTAGAGTATACCAAAATATCATCAATAAACACAATTACAGACTTGTCTAACATCGGTCTGCACACTCGGTTCATTAGATCCATAAAGACAGCCGGGGCATTGGTTAACCCGAAAGGCATAACCAAGAACTCATAATGCCCATAACGTGTCCTAAATGCTGTCTTAGGCACATCCTCTTCTCGAACTTTCAGCTGATGATATCCCGACCTTAAGTCGATCTTAGAAAACACACTCGCCCCATGTAATTGATCAAACAAGTCATCTATCCTCGGTAGTGGATACTTGTTCTTAATCGTCAATTTATTCAGCTCCCGGTAGTCAATGCACATTCGCATTGTGCCATCCTTCTTTTTCACGAACAATACCGGAGCTCCCCACGGCGATGAACTCGGTCGAATGAAGCCCTTGTCCAACAACTCCTGGAGTTGTGTCATCATCTCTTTCATCTCGGTTGGGGCAAGGCGATATGGAGAACGAGCTACCGGTGCAGCTCCAGGGATCAGATCGATTCGAAACTCAACTTGTCTCTCAGGCGGCACGCCAGACAAGTCTTCCGGAAACACATCCGGGAATTGTGATACAACAGGCACATCGGCCAACGTCTTCTTCTCAGCCTTAGCATCAATAGCATATGCTAAGTAGGCGTCACATCCCTTTGCAACAAGCTTTCGGGCCTTTGCAATAGTCAATAGGCACAGATCCCCACTTCTCGTATCCCCGTAAATACAGATCTCACGCCCCTCCGGAGTAGTTATCTTTATCATCCGCTTCTTACATACTATGTGGGCTTCATTCTCTATCAACCAATCCATCCCGATTATAACATCAAATTCACTGAATTCAATCGGTATCAGATCCAAATTGAAGACTACATCTTCAATCACTAACGTGCAGTTACGGTATACGTGATCTACTTTTACTAGAGTGTTGCTAGCAGTTTCTATGTCAAGTATAGTAGACAACCTAGACAGTGGCATCGACAATAGTTGAGCAAAAGCAGAAGACACAAAGGACCGGTTGGCACCCGAATCGAAAAGAACTCGTGCAGGCATGGAATTAACAATAAACATACCAGTAACCACCTCGGGGTTTTCTTTAGCCTCCTCCGCAGTAATCTGAAATGCACGAGCCGGTGCCCTTTGTGGCTAGTTCCGGCGGTTGACTGAACCACCACTAGACCCTCCTGATGATCGGGTCGATGATGGAGCAGCAGCTGCTGGAGCGTTCTTACGACAATTTCTACTGTAATGCCCCCATACACCACACTTATGGCAAGCATCACCTTTCCTTGGGCACTCACTCTGAAAATGGCCCAACTCTCCACAACAAAAGCAAGCACGTCCATTAGTGCACTTGCCGAAATGCTCCAGATGACACCAATTGCAATATTGCGGCTCGGTATTGATGGAGTAGGCACGAGCACGACCAGAAGAACTAGATTGACGACGATAAGATTGTTGAGGTGAGTACTGTGAAGACCGAGAAGAACCAGAATATCCTCCCTCACGCTGGCGCTTCGGCGGTGAAGGTTGTGTTGGGTTGGTGGAAGCAGGAGCAGACCCAATAGAATAACCCGACATGATCAGAATCTGCTCTACATTTCTGGCAGCCTCAAGTAAGCCAGCAAACGTAGGGTAGCGGACGTTGCTCATAACCCTTCTTATCTCAATGTCCAGACCAGCCTCGAACCTGGTCACCTTCCTTTCTTCAGTATCAACTTGATGAGGCGCAAACAGACTCAGCCTCGTGAACTCCACAGCATACTGGGACACAGTCTTAGTCTCCTGCATCAGTGCCATAAACTTCGCCTCCAATCTCCGACGCTCATCAACTGGACAGTATTTCTGAGTGAATAAGTCCGTAAATTCAGCCCAAGTCATCACAGAAACCTTCTCCTGTGTCAACGCATTCACCATAGCGTTCCACCACATGATCGCATCATTGGTGAACATAGCGGTAGCATACCGAACCATGTCCTTCTCAGCACAGTCGCTGATTCGGAATGTTCGTTCGGTTGCCGTTATCCATTCGAGTGCGGCAACAGCGTCTCCTAATCCATTAAATTCTACAGCTCCGTTTCCTTTGAAATCCTTAAAATGACAACCTCTGGGTTTGTTAGATGACCCAGTATTGTCATCTTGTTCGTCATTGTTACCCCCTTCCTTCTCCTTGTTCTTTCTCTTATCCTCACTTCTCTTAGAATCGGCCTCATCTTGAGCCCGAAACTGATCTTGTATCATCTTGTTCTGCTCAGCCATCATGGCTAGCATCATCTCTCTGGCTTCTTCGGGTGTCATTCCTCCTCCAGACATGTTCTGAAATTATAAACATATAATTTGTTTAGTAACATGTCATTCATTTAAAGACACCACCCATTTGTCCCGTATGATAATCAATCCCTATGATTACTAGATCGTAACTTATCTTAGTTCAGATCATTACTTAAATCACTACATATCATCACCTAATGTTTGAGACAAAGACCTCACGGACACTTGAATCTCAAACTACCGCTCTGATACCATCTCGTGTGACACCCTTGCCACAATAAACCCAATTACAAATGCACCCAGGATTATACACCACATAATTGATTACATAATGATCTGAATACTTAAACAATTTCGGAAGCATTAAAATTCAAAATAAAATAATACAATTACAGTCAGACACCCTACGGTGCTATAAGGTTCCAATACTAAGTCTACAAACTCAACTTTATTACATTCATCCCAAACATATTACAACATTGTTCAAAATCACAATTACCGATTAAGTAGTATGTAATCTTCCAAATCTTCACACGACCTAACTAGAAGGTCCGGCAGCTGATTTACCCTTTCCTGTAAAAATAAAAACAACTGAGGGGTAAGCGAATGCTTAGTGAATACACAGATTTACACATTTTATAAATCCTTATGATGCCCACAAGAGTAGCACCGACGACACACGTCGTGCACTCTCCACGTACACAAAGTACGACACACATGAGCCGTCGCTCCTACGAGCCCAAAGCTCGGTATGAAACCCAACCATCTGAGACAGACATAACAACGGGGATGACATACTGCCTACCAGAACCTCGGAGGGATCAGCTCCGGGTCATATAGCGCAGTAACATCGGAGTAACAGATGCGACCCACCGGTCCATCGTTAGATGCACAACAAATTAACGGACAATGCAACAAATGTGAATGTGCATCTAAATCTACGCAAGTTAGTAGAATTCCAAACGAAAAATGAAGCAACACGTCTCAGCAGGCAATAGCAATCATAAAGCAGATATAAACATGCAAAATCATATGTACTCACAGTGGGGTGCGTTATTAAACTTTAAATTATCTTATCTCTCCTCGGACTTTCAACCGGATCACAAAGTACCCCACTGTGGGTTAAACAACACCACAAGGGACCTGTTACATTTTCATATGATAAACATATTATCATTACATGGTTTTTAACAAATTAGCTTTAATTTGTGCAAATAAAAGTATTACAACATTCGGAACCGACCTCCGGAACTTATATTTAAATCACATCATTTGGTGTGTTATTATTTCCAAATAACCTTCCTTTATTTGTTATTATTTCCAAATAACCTTCCTTTATTTCCATTCCGGAATGGGAAGCGGTTGCAAACTACCATAAGGCTGCTGGTGTTCGGCTTTCACAAGCCGGCAAGTCCTACATCGTTCAACATACTGGCCGATATCCTTCTTCAATCCCGGCCACCAAAAATCTGCCTTTAAGTCATTGTACATCTTTGTGCTCCTGGGATGTACAGAAAATTTTGATTGATGCGCCTCTTCGACGATCACATTCCTTATACCACCATATTTCGGCACCCAGATTCTTCCGTACACACCTTTTAAACCAGACTCGCTCGTTTCCATATTCTTTAGTTGTACTCTTATATCTTCATCACAAACATTTTCGTCTTTCAAGGCTTCCTCTTGAGCGGCCTTGACATCATCAATAATCGTAGACGTTAACATAGTAGACGTCATCATGTAGCAACAATCCTTAGCATAAGCTTTGCGACTCAAAGCATCGGCTACTACGTTAGCTTTACCAGGATGGTACAGTATTTCACAATCGTAGTCTTTGATAAGTTCCATAGATCGTCTTTGCCTCATGTTGAGCTCCTTCTGACTAAAGATGTATTTTAAACTCTTATGGTCTGTGTGTAACTGACACTTAGTCCCGTAGAGATAGTGCCTCCATAACTTCAAAGCAAATGTAACAGCTGTCAACTCAAGATCATGAGTTGAATAGTTCTTTTCATGCTGCTTAAGTTGTCTCGAAGCATAAGCAATTACTTTCCCGCGCTGCATCAGTACAGCACCTAACCCTAACCTTGAAGCATCTGTGTACACCACAAAATCCTCATTGCCCTCCGGTAGAGCAAGTATCGGTGCTTCACTTAGTGTTTTCTTCAAGATCTCAAATGCTTCTTGCTGCACAGTTTCCCAAATAAATGGGGCATTCTTCTTTGTTAATGCCGTCAACGGAACTGCAATCTTCGAAAAATCCTTTATGAACCTTCGATAATATCCCGCCAATCCCAGGAAACTTCTGACTTCTGTAGCTGAACGAGGCGGCTCCAAATTCCTTACTGCTTCTACCTTAGCCGGATCTACAGAAATCCCAGCTCCCGAGATAACATGTCCAAGAAACTGAATTTATTACAGCCGAAACTCACACTTTGAGAATTTGGCATACAACTTCTCTTTTCTCAATGACTCTAACAATTCCCTTAGATGTTCAGCATGTTCGGCCTCAGATTTAGAGTATACCAAAATATCATCAATAAACACAATTACAGACTTGTCTAACATCGGTCTGCACACTCGGTTCATTAGATCCATAAAGACAGCCGGGGCATTGGTTAACCCGAAAGGCATAACCAAGAACTCATAATGCCCATAACGTGTCCTAAATGCTGTCTTAGGCACATCCTCTTCTCGAACTTTCAGCTGATGATATCCCGACCTTAAGTCGATCTTAGAAAACACACTCGCCCCATGTAATTGATCAAACAAGTCATCTATCCTCGGTAGTGGATACTTGTTCTTAATCGTCAATTTATTCAGCTCCCGGTAGTCAATGCACATTCGCATTGTGCCATCCTTCTTTTTCACGAACAATACCGGAGCTCCCCACGGCGATGAACTCGGTCGAATGAAGCCCTTGTCCAACAACTCCTGGAGTTGTGTCATCATCTCTTTCATCTCGGTTGGGGCAAGGCGATATGGAGAACGAGCTACCGGTGCAGCTCCAGGGATCAGATCGATTCGAAACTCAACTTGTCTCTCAGGCGGCACGCCAGACAAGTCTTCCGGAAACACATCCGGGAATTGTGATACAACAGGCACATCGGCCAACGTCTTCTTCTCAGCCTTAGCATCAATAGCATATGCTAAGTAGGCGTCACATCCCTTTGCAACAAGCTTTCGGGCCTTTGCAATAGTCAATAGGCACAGATCCCCACTTCTCGTATCCCCGTAAATACAGATCTCACGCCCCTCCGGAGTAGTTATCTTTATCATCCGCTTCTTACATACTATGTGGGCTTCATTCTCTATCAACCAATCCATCCCGATTATAACATCAAATTCACTGAATTCAATCGGTATCAGATCCAAATTGAAGACTACATCTTCAATCACTAACGTGCAGTTACGGTATACGTGATCTACTTTTACTAGAGTGTTGCTAGCAGTTTCTATGTCAAGTATAGTAGACAACCTAGACAGTGGCATCGACAATAGTTGAGCAAAAGCAGAAGACACAAAGGACCGGTTGGCACCCGAATCGAAAAGAACTCGTGCAGGCATGGAATTAACAATAAACATACCAGTAACCACCTCGGGGTTTTCTTTAGCCTCCTCCGCAGTAATCTGAAATGCACGAGCCGGTGCCCTTTGTGGCTAGTTCCGGCGGTTGACTGAACCACCACTAGACCCTCCTGATGATCGGGTCGATGATGGAGCAGCAGCTGCTGGAGCGTTCTTACGACAATTTCTACTGTAATGCCCCCATACACCACACTTATGGCAAGCATCACCTTTCCTTGGGCACTCACTCTGAAAATGGCCCAACTCTCCACAACAAAAGCAAGCACGTCCATTAGTGCACTTGCCGAAATGCTCCAGATGACACCAATTGCAATATTGCGGCTCGGTATTGATGGAGTAGGCACGAGCACGACCAGAAGAACTAGATTGACGACGATAAGATTGTTGAGGTGAGTACTGTGAAGACCGAGAAGAACCAGAATATCCTCCCTCACGCTGGCGCTTCGGCGGTGAAGGTTGTGTTGGGTTGGTGGAAGCAGGAGCAGACCCAATAGAATAACCCGACATGATCAGAATCTGCTCTACATTTCTGGCAGCCTCAAGTAAGCCAGCAAACGTAGGGTAGCGGACGTTGCTCATAACCCTTCTTATCTCAATGTCCAGACCAGCCTCGAACCTGGTCACCTTCCTTTCTTCAGTATCAACTTGATGAGGCGCAAACAGACTCAGCCTCGTGAACTCCACAGCATACTGGGACACAGTCTTAGTCTCCTGCATCAGTGCCATAAACTTCGCCTCCAATCTCCGACGCTCATCAACTGGACAGTATTTCTGAGTGAATAAGTCCGTAAATTCAGCCCAAGTCATCACAGAAACCTTCTCCTGTGTCAACGCATTCACCATAGCGTTCCACCACATGATCGCATCATTGGTGAACATAGCGGTAGCATACCGAACCATGTCCTTCTCAGCACAGTCGCTGATTCGGAATGTTCGTTCGGTTGCCGTTATCCATTCGAGTGCGGCAACAGCGTCTCCTAATCCATTAAATTCTACAGCTCCGTTTCCTTTGAAATCCTTAAAATGACAACCTCTGGGTTTGTTAGATGACCCAGTATTGTCATCTTGTTCGTCATTGTTACCCCCTTCCTTCTCCTTGTTCTTTCTCTTATCCTCACTTCTCTTAGAATCGGCCTCATCTTGAGCCCGAAACTGATCTTGTATCATCTTGTTCTGCTCAGCCATCATGGCTAGCATCATCTCTCTGGCTTCTTCGGGTGTCATTCCTCCTCCAGACATGTTCTGAAATTATAAACATATAATTTGTTTAGTAACATGTCATTCATTTAAAGACACCACCCATTTGTCCCGTATGATAATCAATCCCTATGATTACTAGATCGTAACTTATCTTAGTTCAGATCATTACTTAAATCACTACATATCATCACCTAATGTTTGAGACAAAGACCTCACGGACACTTGAATCTCAAACTACCGCTCTGATACCATCTCGTGTGACACCCTTGCCACAATAAACCCAATTACAAATGCACCCAGGATTATACACCACATAATTGATTACATAATGATCTGAATACTTAAACAATTTCGGAAGCATTAAAATTCAAAATAAAATAATACAATTACAGTCAGACACCCTACGGTGCTATAAGGTTCCAATACTAAGTCTACAAACTCAACTTTATTACATTCATCCCAAACATATTACAACATTGTTCAAAATCACAATTACCGATTAAGTAGTATGTAATCTTCCAAATCTTCACACGACCTAACTAGAAGGTCCGGCAGCTGATTTACCCTTTCCTGTAAAAATAAAAACAACTGAGGGGTAAGCGAATGCTTAGTGAATACACAGATTTACACATTTTATAAATCCTTATGATGCCCACAAGAGTAGCACCGACGACACACGTCGTGCACTCTCCACGTACACAAAGTACGACACACATGAGCCGTCGCTCCTACGAGCCCAAAGCTCGGTATGAAACCCAACCATCTGAGACAGACATAACAACGGGGATGACATACTGCCTACCAGAACCTCGGAGGGATCAGCTCCGGGTCATATAGCGCAGTAACATCGGAGTAACAGATGCGACCCACCGGTCCATCGTTAGATGCACAACAAATTAACGGACAATGCAACAAATGTGAATGTGCATCTAAATCTACGCAAGTTAGTAGAATTCCAAACGAAAAATGAAGCAACACGTCTCAGCAGGCAATAGCAATCATAAAGCAGATATAAACATGCAAAATCATATGTACTCACAGTGGGGTGCGTTATTAAACTTTAAATTATCTTATCTCTCCTCGGACTTTCAACCGGATCACAAAGTACCCCACTGTGGGTTAAACAACACCACAAGGGACCTGTTACATTTTCATATGATAAACATATTATCATTACATGGTTTTTAACAAATTAGCTTTAATTTGTGCAAATAAAAGTATTACAACATTCGGAACCGACCTCCGGAACTTATATTTAAATCACATCATTTGGTGTGTTATTATTTCCAAATAACCTTCCTTTATTTGTTATTATTTCCAAATAACCTTCCTTTATTTCCATTCCGGAATGGGAAGCGGTTGCAAACTACCATAAGGCTGCTGGTGTTCGGCTTTCACAAGCCGGCAAGTCCTACATCGTTCAACATACTGGCCGATATCCTTCTTCAATCCCGGCCACCAAAAATCTGCCTTTAAGTCATTGTACATCTTTGTGCTCCTGGGATGTACAGAAAATTTTGATTGATGCGCCTCTTCGACGATCACATTCCTTATACCACCATATTTCGGCACCCAGATTCTTCCGTACACACCTTTTAAACCAGACTCGCTCGTTTCCATATTCTTTAGTTGTACTCTTATATCTTCATCACAAACATTTTCGTCTTTCAAGGCTTCCTCTTGAGCGGCCTTGACATCATCAATAATCGTAGACGTTAACATAGTAGACGTCATCATGTAGCAACAATCCTTAGCATAAGCTTTGCGACTCAAAGCATCGGCTACTACGTTAGCTTTACCAGGATGGTACAGTATTTCACAATCGTAGTCTTTGATAAGTTCCATAGATCGTCTTTGCCTCATGTTGAGCTCCTTCTGACTAAAGATGTATTTTAAACTCTTATGGTCTGTGTGTAACTGACACTTAGTCCCGTAGAGATAGTGCCTCCATAACTTCAAAGCAAATGTAACAGCTGTCAACTCAAGATCATGAGTTGAATAGTTCTTTTCATGCTGCTTAAGTTGTCTCGAAGCATAAGCAATTACTTTCCCGCGCTGCATCAGTACAGCACCTAACCCTAACCTTGAAGCATCTGTGTACACCACAAAATCCTCATTGCCCTCCGGTAGAGCAAGTATCGGTGCTTCACTTAGTGTTTTCTTCAAGATCTCAAATGCTTCTTGCTGCACAGTTTCCCAAATAAATGGGGCATTCTTCTTTGTTAATGCCGTCAACGGAACTGCAATCTTCGAAAAATCCTTTATGAACCTTCGATAATATCCCGCCAATCCCAGGAAACTTCTGACTTCTGTAGCTGAACGAGGCGGCTCCCAATTCCTTACTACTTCTACCTTAGCCGGATCTACAGAAATCCCAGCTCCCGAGATAACATGTCCAAGAAACTGAATTTGTTGCAGCCAAAACTCACACTTCGAGAATTTGGCATACAACTTCTCTTTTCTCAATAACTCTAACAATTCCCTTAGATGTTCAGCATGTTCGGCCTCAGATTTAGAGTATACCAAAATATCATCAATAAACACAATTACAGACTTGTCTAACATCGGTCTGCACACTCGGTTCATTAGATCCATAAAGACAGCCGGGGCATTGGTTAACCCGAAAGGCATAACCAAGAACTCATAATGCCCGTAACGTGTCCTAAATGTTGTCTTAGGCACATCCTCTTCTCGAACTTTCAGCTGATGGTATCCCGACCTTAAGTCGATCTTAGAAAACACACTCGCCCCATGTAATTGATCAAACAAGTCATCTATCCTCGGTAGTGGATACTTGTTCTTAATCGTCAATTTATTCAGCTCCCGGTAGTCAATGCACATTCGCATTGTGTCATCCTCCTTTTTCACGAACAATACCGGAGCTCCCCACGGCGATGAACTCGGTCGAATGAAGCCCTTGTCCAACAACTCCTGGAGTTGTGTCATCATCTCTTTCATCTCGGTTGGGGCAAGGCGATATGGAGAACGAGCTACCGGTGCAGCTCCAGGGATCAGATCGATTCGAAACTCAACTTGTCTCTCAGGCGGCACGCTAGACAAGTCTTCCGGAAACACATCCGGGAATTGTGATACAACAGGCACATCGGCCAACGTCTTCTTCTCAGCCTTAGCATCAATAGCATATGCTAAGTAGGCGTCACATCCCTTTGCAACAAGCTTTCGGGCCTTTGCAATAGTCAATAGGCACAGATCCCCACTTCTCGTATCCCCGTAAATACAGATCTCACGCCCCTCCGGAGTAGTTATCTTTATCATCCGCTTCTTACATACTATGTGGGCTTCATTCTCTATCAACCAATCCATCCCGATTATAACATCAAATTCACTGAATTCAATCGGTATCAGATCCAAATTGAAGACTACATCTTCAATCACTAACGTGCAGTTACGGTATACGTGATCTACTTTTACTAGAGTGTTGCTAGCAGTTTCTATGTCAAGTATAGTAGACAACCTAGACAGTGGCATCGACAATAGTTGAGCAAAAGCAGAAGACACAAAGGACCGGTTGGCACCCGAATCGAAAAGAACTCGTGCAGGCATGGAATTAACAATAAACATACCAGTAACCACCTCGGGGTTTTCTTTAGCCTCCTCCGCAGTAATCTGAAATGCACGAGCCGGTGCCCTTTGTGGCTAGTTCCGGCGGTTGACTGAACCACCACTAGACCCTCCTGATGATCGGGTCGATGATGGAGCAGCAGCTGCTGGAGCGTTCTTACGACAATTTCTACTGTAATGCCCCCATACACCACACTTATGGCAAGCATCACCTTTCCTTGGGCACTCACTCTGAAAATGGCCCAACTCTCCACAACAAAAGCAAGCACGTCCATTAGTGCACTTGCCGAAATGCTCCAGATGACACCAATTGCAATATTGCGGCTCGGTATTGATGGAGTAGGCACGAGCACGACCAGAAGAACTAGATTGACGACGATAAGATTGTTGAGGTGAGTACTGTGAAGACCGAGAAGAACCAGAATATCCTCCCTCACGCTGGCGCTTCGGCGGTGAAGGTTGTGTTGGGTTGGTGGAAGCAGGAGCAGACCCAATAGAATAACCCGACATGATCAGAATCTGCTCTACATTTCTGGCAGCCTCAAGTAAGCCAGCAAACGTAGGGTAGCGGACGTTGCTCATAACCCTTCTTATCTCAATGTCCAGACCAGCCTCGAACCTGGTCACCTTCCTTTCTTCAGTATCAACTTGATGAGGCGCAAACAGACTCAGCCTCGTGAACTCCACAGCATACTGGGACACAGTCTTAGTCTCCTGCATCAGTGCCATAAACTTCGCCTCCAATCTCCGACGCTCATCAACTGGACAGTATTGCTGAGTGAATAAGTCCGTAAACTCAGCCCAAGTCATCACAGAAACCTTCTCCTGTGTCAACGCATTCACCATAGCGTTCCACCACATGATCGCATCATTGGTGAACATAGCGGTAGCATACCGAACCATGTCCTTCTCAGCACAGTCGCTGATTCGGAATGTTCGTTCGGTTGCCGTTATCCATTCGAGTGCGGCAACAGCGTCTCCTAATCCATTAAATTCTACAGCTCCGTTTTCTTTGAAATCCTTAAAACGACAACCTCTGGGTTTGTTAGATGACCCAGTATTGTCATCTTGTTCGTCATTGTTACCCCCTTCCTTCTCCTTGTTCTTTCGCTTATCCTCACTTCTCTTAGCATCGGCCTCATCTCGAGCCCGAAACTGATCTTGTATCATCTTGTTCTGCTCAGCCATCATGGCTAGCATCATCTCTCTGGCTTCTTCGGGTGTCATTCCTCCTCCAGACATGTTCTGAAATTATAAACATATAATTTGTTTAGTAACATGTCATTAATTTAAAGACACCACCCATTTGTCCCGTATGATAATCAATCCCTATGATTACTAGATCGTAACTTATCTTAGTTCAGATCATTACTTAAATCACTGCATATCATCACCTAATGTTTGAGACCAAGATCTCACGGACACTTGAATCTCAAACTACTGCTCTGATACCATCTCGTGTGACACCCTTGCCACAATAAACCCAATTACAAATGCACCCAGGATTATACACCACATAATTGATTACATAATGATCTGAATACTTAAACAATTTCGGAAGCATTAAAATTCAAAATAAAATAATACAATTACAATCAGACACCCTACGGTGCTATAAGGTTCCAATACTAAGTCTACAAACTCAACTTTATTACATTCATCCCAAACATATTACAACATTGTTCCAAATCACAATTACCGATTAAGTAGTATGTAATCTTCCAAATCTTCACACGACCTAACTAGAAGGTCCGGCAGCTGATTTACCCTTTCCGGTAAAAATAAAAACAACTGATGGGTAAGCGAATGCTTAGTGAATACACAGATTTACACATTTTATAAATCCTTATGATGCCCACAAGAGTAGCACCGACGACACACGTCGTGCACTCTCCACGTACACAAAGTACGACACACATGAGCCGTCGCTCCTACGAGCCCAAAGCTCGGTATGAAACCCAACCATCTGAGACAGACATAACAACGGGGATGACATACTGCCTACCAGAACCTCGGAGGGATCAGCTCCGGGTCATATAGCGCAGTAACATCGGAGTAACAGATGCGAACCACCGGTCCATCGTTAGATGCACAACAAATGAACGGACAATGCAACAAATGTGAATGTGCATCTAAATCTACGCAAGTTAGTAGAATTCCAAACGAAAAATGAAGCAACATGTATCAGCAGGCAATAGCAATCATAAAGCAGATATAAACATGCAAAATCATATGTACTCACAGTGGGGTGCGTTATTAAACTTTAAATTATCTTATCTCTCCTCGGACTTTCAACCGGATCTCAAAGTACCCCACTGTGGGTTAAACAACACCACAAGGGACCTGTTACATTTTCATATGATAAACATATTATCATTACATGGTTTTTAACAAATTAGCTTTAATTTGTGCAAATAAAAGTATTACAACATTCGGAACCGACCTCCGGAACTTATATTTAAATCACATCATTTGGTGTGTTATTATTTCCAAATAACCTTCCTTTATTTGCATTAATATGTACAAAAGATATCCCAAAAGTGTGATCATTTGCCCATAAATTCGGGTCCTTTTAAACCCATCCGAATTACCCATGAATTGCATAGAACTCCCCGAGTTCCCATAGAACTCGCCGAGTTCATATCCGAATTTCGGATCCATAACTAAATTTCGGGTCTCATCCGAATTCGGGTCCCAACCGAATTCGGATCCAACACTTATGAATTTTTGAAGATTTATTCAAAATGTTCTTGAGAACTCGCCGAGTTCCCCCTGAACTCGCCGAGTTCACATGCAGGTTTTGCCTTCGAAACTTACGGATTTTCACTAAAAATTTCCAAATTCAATTTATAGCAACATGCATTCAACCCTAATGTTTTATTAACATTATTGGGGTATTTTTACGTCATTTTCCATAACATAAACATCCAAATTCGTTCAGATTGAACAAAAAATGAGTAAAACTCCAAGAACTCAAAAACTTAATAAAAACTCAGATTTATTACCTTTCTGGACGAATCAACCAACGATTCTTGTCTCTGAACCTTCAATGGACTTCAACTGATGATTTCCAACTTGAATAACGCACATGCAACATCATTTATCAGATTCAAAATTCGAATTTTAAGTTCAAAGTCTCCAAATAAACCCCAAGTTGAGATATGATATTCTTATCTTAAATTTTAACTTGAATCTTGTTATTTCAGATCTAAATCCATTAATTTTCTTCAATGATTTCGAATTTCAGCAGAGTTTGTAGTGAGAGAGAGAGTGCAATTCGTGTTTTGAAATGAAGAAATGAAAAGACATAGAAGTCTTTTTATTCATAACTTTAGACTAATTACATAAGTGGCCCCTCCACTTATCAGATTTCACTAAATACTGATTTTTATCTTAGTTTTATCCTTACTAACAATTATAAATCATAATATTCCATAATAATAATTCAAAATTCTAAAGCTTCATAATTTCTCAAAATAGCAACCAACTTTCAATATCCAGATACATAGACATTTTTAATAGTTTAACTTAATACAAAAATTCATCTAATTATCCCGATTACAATAAATTAAATCTGAGGATGTTACAATAAGAAACTCTATGAAGCCAAGAACAGAGCTTTTTCGATTATTCGAATGGCTTTGCCTCAGGATATACTACACACTTTCCGCTCTCAAAAGACATCTAAGGAACTTTGCGAGTCGCTGGAAAAGCGATGTGAGGGTAATCCGAGGGTTCGAAGGAAGCGAATGGAGTTGTTGAAACAACAGTTTGCTATTTTCAAGTCTTTGAAGGATGAACAGCTGGATGACACCATCACCCGCTTTTATCATCTGCTGACAGAGCTTGAAAGTCACGGGATTGAGTATAATGACACTGAGAAGAACAATAAGCTTCTTGATGCCTTACCAGCCAAGTGGGCGATGAATGATAAAGCTTAATGAAGACAAGTATTATACCCAATCATTGGAGGATATAGTGGGAACATTGCGAGCTTATCATTTCGAGCTACTGAAGGCCGAAACGGATTACGAACAAGTCCAGAATCCAGCGATGTATTTTGGAAAATCAACAAAACCTTCAGCGACAGCTGATATGAAGACTGCTACAGCGTTTTTCACCGGAGAAACGTCGTCACCAGCAGAGACTGATGATACACTGAACAGAGCGTTCTTAGGGTTGGGAAGATCGGAAGAACAGCAACCTCAAGCAACACAGGCGTCAACATCTCAGGGTTACTCTAAGATGCCCATGAGCGCTAAATCGGCCGAAGAACATTTGAATTTGCTTGCATCATTTGTGGCCACGTATGGGAACTGCGTTCAAGGGAAGATAAACGATTCTGCTCTCTGGGATGAAGACTATGATCAGGTCGACCCTGACGATCTTGAGGAGATGGATCTCAAATGGCAACTGGCCATGGTAACCCAACGGGTTAAAAGATTCATCAAACGGACTGGGAGGAATCTGACGATGAACAATAAGGGGATTGGCTTTGATAAGTGCAAAGTCAAATGCTACAATTGTCAAGGTCTAGGACACTTCGCCAGAGAATGTCAGAGACCGAAGGTAGATATGTACCAAGGGCAGAATCAGCATCATGGACAGTTTCAGAATCAATCTCCACAAAGATACCTTCCGAGTTCATCTGCCGGTCAAGCCAATCTAGCTGGTCTATTATCGAACGTCACATCAGACAGACAGCTGGATGGTACCTATGACTGGAGCTCACATCCGGAATCTAATGCTAGAGCCTTCATGGCTGAAGTCAACGAGAATGGATGTGAAGGGGAAGAGCAGACCACAAGCGACAGCAGTCCGATGTGGGTGGAGAAGACGAATGATCAGACGCTTCTGGAGTTTGCCGCTCAAATGGCCAACGTGGAATCCGATAACACAAAGGTTAGTCTGAATTACTCTCTTTTTCATGAATTATGCATGTTATGTGTTACTTCTAACGATAGGTTAAATCTATTCTTAGAATCACATAAAAACATAACTGCTCAGAATGAGCCTCTAAAAGCTGATAACGCTAGCCTAAATGACATTAAGCAAGATCTTAAGGACAAGCTTAAAGCTGATGCTCAAGATGTCATAGTTCTAAAAGACAAGCTAAGTGAGAAGTGTGTTAGATTACAACTAATGTATGAGCACGTAGAGGCCTTGACCAAAGATCTTAAGACAAAAGAAGTAGAGCTAGCTGAAACTAAGGTGAAGGTAGCCGAGGCGAATAGTAAGCTAGAGAAGTTCAGGAATTCAAGCCTGAACCTAGGAAAAGTTTTAGATGCTCAACGCCAATCTAAAAAGCCTGTAGGTCTAGGATTTCATGAAATTCCTCCACCTTTTAATGCGAACTACGTGCCTCAACCTCAGAAGAAAACTGATAAATCAGTAGACTTAGAGGACAGACCTACACCTATATCTGAACCTGTAAAAGAAAATACACCTAAGGTGACTGATACAACCGTCAAGGTTAAGAAAGTCAAATTTGTATCTTCCTCCAGTGAAACACCTGCAGGAAAACATAAAATTGATTTTAATGATCAGGACGATGAACCAGTCGCAGTAGATGTTCAAAAGGACCAAGACACTAGTGAGACACCTAATTCTAAGGGCACACTCAAGAAGTCCATTGACAAGATGTCCTGCTTTAGATGTCATGAAAAGGGGCATGTTGCTTCTAACTGTCCGCTTAGGAAAACTGAAGTTACACCTAAGACAGGGAAGCCAACACCAGTTAAGCCCTCAACAAGTGTGGCAAGCACAAGTAGTTCTCAGAGTATCGAGAAAACTGTGCAGGCTACACCAAAACAAGTTGTGAAATAATTACTGGTAAAGGTTGGACCAAAGGAAGTGGTTAGGACTAATTCACCGAATCGAGTCGTAAATCAATCTAGGTCTGGACCTCAACAACAATATAGGAGCACAACACCTAGCAGAGCATACACTCCGCTTAGGTCACACACTCCTGTTAGACATCACACACCGGTTAGAGCTCAGGGATCACAATCTGAAATGCAATATAATCGGAATTATTCAAGAGCTCCACAACAAATGCCTACTCAAAGGCAGAGAGTGAATTTACATCACTCGGCACCACAACAAACTCTTGTTCAACGACCCAAGTCACCTGAAAGGCGAGATGGGTATTTGAAAGAGTTTAAGTATGTGGACGAGAATGGTATAACCAAGTCAGTTATGGCTTGGGTTCCCCGTGATAACTAACCTATTTTTCTTTCATGTGCAGGAGATTACCACAGGTCCAAACAACAAATGGTTCGTCGACAGTGGATGCTCCAGGCACATGACAGGGGAAAGAAGTCTCCTTACAGACTTCAAGGGTGGGAATCGGGGATTCGTATCATTCGCGGGAAATAAAGGAGGAAACATCACGGGTACCGGAGTGGTCACTAATGGGACGATCAAGTTGGACCAAGTTTATCACGTTGATAAACTGGTTCACAATCTCATTAGTGTATCTCAAATCTGTGACAAGAAGAATTCAGTGTTGTTCACTGACACTGAAGCGTTAGTGCTAAAACCCGGATTCAAGATTCATGAAGAGTGGATATTGATGCGGGCACCAAGGAAGAATGACTTGTACATGCTTGATATGAACAAGCCGGAGACTTCGATGGGGCCAATCTGTTTGTTATCCAAAGCTTCGGAGACCGAATCAGTATTGTGGCACAGACGCATGGCACATTTGCACCTATGAAAAATGAACTACATAACGAAAAATGGATTGGCGCAAGGTGTGCCTATGAAGAGTTTTCAGTTCGAGGACAAGTGTTTACCATGCAAGAAGGGCAAACAACATAAGAAGGCACACAAGTCCAAGACTCAGAACTCCATAACCTCTACATTCGATTTGTTGCATATGGATCTCTTCGGACCAATCAACAAAAGGAGTATAGGAGGTAGTTGGTATTGTTTGGTTATCACTAACGATTACTCACGTTTTTCTTGGGTTTTCTTTCTAGGTACAAAGGACGAGACGGCTTCCAAGCTCATCGAGTTCTTAGACCAAGTGGAGAATTCCTATGGAACACGGGTTAAAAGGCTTCGTAGTGATAATGGAACTGAGTTCAAAAACACTGTAATTGGTGTATATTGCCTCTCAAAGGGCATAGTGCATCAATTTAGTGCATCATATGAGCCTCAACAAAATGGGGTGGTCGAACGTAAAAACAGGACATTGATTGAGGCAGCTAGGACTATGCTTTCGGATTCAAAGCTTCCTACCAAGTTTTGGGGGGAGGCAGTGAATACCGCATGTCATATTTTAAACCGGGTCCTAACTGTCAAATCTTTGAACAAAACCTGTTATGAAATTTTGAATAAACGGCCACCTAATTTAACTGGCTTCGAACCGTTTGGGGTACCATGCACTTTATTGCGTACAAAACATCAACCGAAGTTTGGTGAAAAGGCTGACGAAGGATACTTCCTAGGTTATGTGCCGAACTCACCAAACAAACGGGTTTTTAACAAAACAAATGGTACAGTGGAAATTGTGTATAACATTGAAGTCACAAGTTATACACATGAACCCCAAACAGGTCCGGAATGGATATTTGACTATGATAAATTATTTGAGTCATTTAGCATTCCTTTGGATGATAATGCAGGTACAAATGACGATGGTCATACCTTTCCGAGGACTACATTTCAATCCACATCCGAGCCTACTTCGACTGAAGATGGATCTCCAGAAGTCGCTGATCCAGAAGCACCTTCAACTGAGGATCAGACTCAGGCAACAAATTCCAACTCTGAGAAAAATGTCCACGAGGAGGAAAATGTAGAATCTGAGGAAGATCCCCCATTAGGTGAAATAGGATCTAACTTAGGAGATAATCTAAGAGTTGACGAGATAGAGACCTCTAGGATAAACAAGAACCATCCTATAGAAAGCATCATAGGAAATCCTAATGAGGGTGTGAGGACTAGGAGTAGTTTAAATAACAACACAATGTTGTTGTCGATGATAAACGACTCTGAGGCATATCATACCTGTCTATATTCTTGTTTCATATCGCAAGTAGAGCCTAAGAATGTGCAAATGGCACTTAAGGATAACTCATGGGTTGAAGTGATGCAGGAAGAACTCTCTCAGTTTAGGAAACTAGAAGTGTGGGAGTTAGTTCCATTACCTCGAGGGGAAGTTGCCGTAGGAACCAAATGGGTTTTTAAGTGCAAAAGAGACGATCGGGGTATAGTCACTCGCAACAAGGCTAGGTTAGTTGTAAAGGGTTTCAACCAAGAGGAGGGAATCGATTACAATGAGGTGTTTGCGCCAGTAGCAAGGCTGGAAGCCATTAGGTTGTTTCTAGCTTTTGCCTCCTTCAAGGGCTTTAAGGTATATCAACTAGATGTGAAGAGTGCTTTCTTATATGGGAAAGTGAAGGAGCTGGTGTATGTAGAATAGCCGCCTGAATTTACAGATCCAAAATATCCAGATAGAGTATGTCGTTTAGATAAGGCTCTATATGGATTGCATCAAGCACCAAGGGCGTGGTATGAGACTCTATCCAACCATTTATTAGAAAACGGGTTTGAAAGAGGTAGGATAGATAGTACGTTGTTCGTTAAGAGGAAGGGAGAACACTTCATCTTGGTACAAGTGTACGTTGATGATATCATTTTTATATCATCAGACGAACAAATGTGCAAAGATTTCGAGAAGGTGATGAAGTCGAAATTCGAGATGAGTGCAATGGGAGAGTTAAATTTCTCTTTGGGGTTACAAGTTGACCAGAAGAAGGAAGGTATGTTTATCCATCAGACGAAGTATGTCTATGACATATTGGAACGCTTCGGGATGGAAGGAACAAAACTGACTGCCCATTTCAGCACGCCGATTCAAGTGAATCACAATCTCGGACCGGGTACTGAAAGTGATGCCGATGTGGATCCGACGTTATATCGGGCCATGATTGGATCACTTATGTATTTAACTGCTTCAAGACCTGACATCATGTTTGCTGTGTGTATTTGTGCTAGGTTTCAAGCTAATCCGAAGGAGATGCATATGAAAGATGTGAAGCGGATTCTACGATACCTCAAGTCGAAACCGAAGCTGGGACTTTTGTATCACGCGGAGGGAGATCTAGAGTTGGAGGCGTTCACGGATTCTGACTACGGAGGATGCGGCTTGACGCGCAAATCAACAACTGGAGGTTGTCAATTCCTAGGAGGGAAACTGGTATCCTGGCAATGCAAGAAACAGACGTCGGTAGCCGTGTCAACATGCGAGGCCGAGTATGTTGCTGCTGGTAGTTGCTGCTCACAGGTTCTGTGGATACAACAACAATTACGAGATTACGGTTTGCCTTACACTCAAACTCCTATTAGGATAGATAACCAATCTACAATTGCTATAACAAATAATCCAGTTAAACACAGTAAAACAAAGCACATAGACATAAGGCATCATTTTATTCGTGATTGTGCTGAAAAGAACTTAATCAAATTGGTAAAAGTGGCAACGGACGATAATAATGCTGATTTATTTACCAAAGCATTTGATAAGTCACGGTTTGAATATTTAATTCAACTAAATGGAATGCGCAACCCAGAGTAATTTGACCTTAGTGGTAGTTTATTTCCTTTTATAGTTGTAGTATTTCTTTCTTTTTATAGTAAGTCTGCTAATTTAGGATAGTTTCTATTTTTAGTAAGTTAGTAGGTTATCTCCCTTTATTGCTATTTCTTATGAAAATCAAAAGAAAAAAAGAGAGAAAATCATAAAAATACAAAAAAAAGAGAATATCAGAAAAAGAGTTAAGTCTTAGATGCATAGGTTCAAAGTGACGAAAATTAGCACAGTCGTTACAAACTCTAAGTGTTTAGGCTTTCACACATAATGCACCTAAAATTCTAAGTGTTATACTTTATTTTAGTTGATGTGTTGGTAGGCATAATACATATAGGGAATCTCAAGGCTAATAAAATACTCAAGAAAAAGTCAAACGTGTCGCTAACATAGATGTATGACCAATCGGTCTTAATTTTTATGTACAAGACATACAAATTTTGAGTCTAAATCAGGTATGCAAACTTTCTGGGGATGTATAGCAACAACAAATACATCTTAAAATGGAAAGAATGGAAAAAATCATACAAAATTGAGAGTCAAAAACATGTAACTCTGATGTACGTAAGTACAGACCCGTTGCCTCTGTTTTGATTCGGGTTAGCAAGATAAGTCGCTTTGTTGTACGTCGATACAGACCTGTCACCGCTGTCTTGCTAGCTTTAAAAATAAACCTTAAGTCAAACTAAGACACTTTGTTGTATGAAAATACAGACCTGTGTCCGATGTATGTCTTTTAAAGAAAGTTTGCAAATACCAACAAGTTAGAATCATTGTCTGTATGCCTTGATCATAAAAGTATGTCTATGTCTGAGTCACGTAAGATAATTTCATGATAAATAAAAATGCCAAGGGACATTCCGACAAGTAGCATGTTTAAAGGGGTATATACCAACAATGGGCAAAATGGGTATTTCACGACAAACAATCAAAGGAATCAAAAATTCCTAAATGTGAAAGTTTAAGCACTGAAAGTGAGTATATGACACCGCTATCTGATTGAACCTTTCTTTGACTATACTCATCAAAAATATTTTGTTTAGCGTTTAGCATAGGCTGTAAGTTGTAATAAATGCAGTTTAAGTCTAAGTTAAATTTTTGGTCAAAATTTTAAAATTTTATTTTTACTTATTTTTATTTTATTTTATTTTGCCTTAGTTTATTTTATTTTATTTTATTTTTATTTTTATTCTTCTTAGGAAAAGGTCAAAAATTACTGAGGGTGCATTCATAGTTGAATAAAATAAACACTGCGTGAAAATCTTGTGCTTAGGGTAAAAGATTTGGCATAGTTTATCCCGTTACACAATAAGATTGAAAAAGTTGAAATTATTTTCGAAATTTTCAAAGTTTCAGGGGTAACTCGAGTTTAGGTCAAACTCGAAATTGGGTGGTCTTGAATCTGTCAGTAGATTCGAAATTGGCCATAGACTCGAAGGTAGGTGTTATAAATAGGTTAACAGTAATCGTCATTACTCTATCTGTTTTCGAATTTGTTCCTTCGAATCTATCCAGCGATTTCGAATCTATTTGCTCGAGTTTGTCGATTTCACTAAAGACAACTATTTGTCGAGTTTCTTGCTTGTGTGTTCGATTCTACTAATACATCTAGGTATAGACAACTGGTTTGTACAAGATTTGAGTGGTCTTATACATCATTTAAGCCAAAAACACCGATTTTTGAAGGTTTATTGGTCGAAATCTTGTTTTTTAAAAATTACAAAGTTTGGACCGGTAAAGAGTCAAATTAAATGCACATAACTGTGATTAGGACCTAGTAGGGCTAATGAATGTGATTTTCTGAGTCCAAAATGGTTAAAATCATCGATTTTGGTGATGAGTTGGTCCGACTAATTCGAATCTGTTCCTGACCAGTCTCGAGTTTGTCAGTAACTCGAGAAGGTCATTAGATTCGAATGTGTCATCAAACTCGAAAAGGAGTTGCTTCGAATTTGTTTGTTCGAATTTGTCATTTTATTTGAATTATTCAATTTAAATTTAATTAAACTTGTAGAAATTCAATTGTGTTGGATTTTGTACTTAAACAAGTTCAAAATAAAACATATATGAATTTAAACAAGTTTATTCATTTTTAATAATTCTAACATTTTATCTATTTTGCAGATATGGCAGATAGAGTATTCGTGCCTAAGCATAATATGGTCATTTCCCCCGACCATCATATCCCTGAAGCGTAGGGATTCAGACAGATGATGGATTTCCTAGTGGAGTCTAGGATATCGTTCGCATTATCCCATAACATCCAAATCGTGATTCCATATGTACGGCAGTTTTATGAACATCTACAAGTTGATTGTACCGTCACCCCAACTGTGCTAAGGACAAGGATAGCAGGACAGCCTTTAGTATTTTCTGCTGATATGCTGCGTCAGGTTCTGCAGCTGGGTACTCAGGAAGAAGAAAATGGACCTATAGACTTTCCGTTAAGTATTAGGCAGGCTGCTTTTCTGAGGATGGGTTATAGCTTGGATGTTACTAAAGCATCGTATATGAAGAGTGGACTCATAGGGCGATGGAGATTTCTGGTGCATGTATTTATGGTATGCTTTGCGGCCAAGAAAGCGGGTTTTGATTATATTGTGTCGAAGATCCAATCCGGGATGATCGCTTTGGTTTATAATCGGCGCTTCAGCTTTTCAGAAATGTTTTTCTCAGAATTTGTCCATCAAATCACTGCTCCTGAACGCGAAAGATTGTTGTTGTACCCACGATTCGTGATGATGCTCATCAGGCACTTCTTGCCAAATTTGCCGCAGCTAAATGAGATTCAAAGTGTAGTGGTTATCGACAAAAGGATTTTTGCTGATTGTTCTGCGCATAGAGGAAGGTTAGCAGTTCCGGTCGAGCGACCTTTGTTTGGAGCTGTAATAGACAGGGACTTTGTAGCACCGGATAATGCCAATTGGGCAGGTGAAGTGGAAGTTCAGCTTAGACAGCCACAACAACAACAACGACAACAACCGCGCCCTCAGCAACAGAGGAGACGCCAAAGAGCTTCTGCGAGTCAAACTCAGGCAAGTAGGCCTTCTACAAGTCAACAGCAAGAGGTACAAGAGGCAGGGCCTTCAAGTGCAGCACCAGAATCTGAGCAGATAGCTTAAACACTGGAGGAAATCTGGGCTTCTGGGCCTCATGCAAATGAAGAAATAACTGCTGAGCTGGTTGATCAATTGCTAGAGCCTCTGGAAGGAGAAGATGATGTTCTTAGGGAAGTGGACGAATATCAACCTGAGCAGACCGGTAATGACATGTCATCGTCAGCTACTGAGTCTGAAGATATGGAGGAAATAGAGGTTGAAGTTCCAGAGTCGGCTACAGCAGAACCAACCGTTCAGATAGGAACTTATGGGTCGAGATTGGTAGTGAATGAAGAAGCTTCAACGCGGAGAGCATCACGAGAGTCTGATGACTCTGATTTCGAAGAAGAAGAAGTTGCCCCATTAGTGACAAGGCAAAGGGCTAAGCGTCATCGCTTTATGCAGGGAGCTACCTCAGCTTCAACTGCACAACCTGAAGTAGTTCAACCTCCACCTACTCAAACTACCATTCCACCATCACCACCACATGCTGAACCATACATCCCATCACCGATCATTCCAACTCCAATACAATCCATTCCATCCACCTCATCCACCTACGCAGACAATCAAAGGTTTTTCCAGCTAAAAGATAGAGTTGACTTCCAACAGATCCGAATCCTTGGCCTGACAATGGCTATCGGTGAAATTCAGAAGCATAACGCAAATCTAGATAATGAGAATGCCGACCTGAAAAAGATTGTGGACAAAGTACAGGAAGAGAACTTGGAGCTGAAAACTTTTGTCACTGATCAAGCAGCTGAAATAAGATCGATGCGCTCCCTGATTGAGTAATTCATGAAAAATATAAAGGCTCAGGGGGAGACATCCTGCCGTGATCAAGTAGAAGTGCGCAGAGATGATGATGATGATAATGAAGATGAAAATGGAAATGATCCCAACACACAAAGGCAGAATGAGCCAGTAGATTTTTCTGCTGCTCAGGATGCTCAGACTCAGGGGGAGCCGAGTCAATCAGGAGCTGTAGTAGGTGAAGCCAGTGCATCCAAAGCCACAGAGTCAGAGATAAATGAGATGATTGAAGCACTTATGGATCTCGATGATGACCCTATGGATCTTGGATTTGATTTTGATGATGATATGGAGGAGTTAGAAGAGGGAGAGTTTGTACCTGAAGATATAACCGATTGGAAATCAGATGATGAAGTTTGTGCTGATGAGGATGATGAAGCCAATGAGATCATCGTTCAGCAAAACCCAATCACAGATACTTACATGATAGACGGAAATAACATGAATAACATAGAAGTAGTCAATGCTGCTTTAAATGTTGATTCATCAAGGGAAGAGCCTGCCAGAGAGCTTACAAATGAAGAGAAAAGAAAATTATGGTTCAGGGCAGAGCGAAAGGAGTTGGAGTTGAAGAAGAAGATGCGACTGCCAGGGACTGGAGAGCTATCCGGAAGCATATTGAGATGGTTCTTTGACCGGGAATTGCAGCTATTCATAATCAAAAGAAAAGATGGTCTCCAGTACCTCAGAAGGACTCTGAAAGTGTTCAACTCCCTGCCGAAGATTGAGATAAAGGCGTTAGCTTGGAAAGAGCTAATCAATATCGGCAACGACCCTTACGCTGAAGTAATTGCCAAAATCATAAGAAAAGAAGGAAGGTCGAGAAAGTTCGAGCGCCTCAATCCGAGGATAGGTAAACGAGTAATGGATCATTCTTGAATTGATCCTCTGACTGGGCGTCCATGGATGAAGATACAATACAGACCAGTGAGATGTCTGAGAAAGGTACCACTCAAGCCGATGCCACAGGACGTCATGAAAAACCTAAACTGGTGGTATGTCGAGAGTGAAACGGGAGAAGCTGTGATGGAAGATTTTGAAGAAAAGGTGATTCTTAGAGTCTATGATCCCCTTCACCTGGTAAACCTTTCTAAAGATGACCTTCAAGTACTGCATGCTCATAAGATCTCTAGCGACACTCATATGGATAGTGAGGCTAGAAAGTATGAAAATGTAGTTAGAGTATGTATTGAAAAGGGTTTGTATGCTGGCAGTAGTTTGAATAAATAATAAACCAAGTACTTAATCAAATGTGTGAATTGTTAGAAGCTATCGTCAAGGGGGAGTCTGTTGGTACATCCTATGTGACGATAGCAGTCTAAGTGATCCAACATTGTGGCTTGAGCAAGTGTTTGATATATATGTTTATACATGTTTGATATTTATTGTTGATTGTATGTTTGAACTTGATGTAACGTATTACAAGAAGTTCAAACATAAAGATCAAAGATAAAATCAAACATAAGTTAAAAAAAACATAAGTTTCAAATATAGGTTTAATATGTGAAAGTCAAATTTAGGATAAATTCGAATTCACAAGTTAATCAGATTCGAATCCATAGCAGATTCGAATATGTTCCAGTAGGCAGATTCGAGAGTGTCAGTGGGGACAAATTCGAATGGGCCTTGGGCCTGATTCGAGTTTGGCCCATGACAGACTCGAATTAGCCTCTATAATTAGGGATAGACTCGAATAATTATTTGACTTTTTGCAGAATTCGAGAGAGATTAAGCAAAAGGCGATTTCGAGTTTATCATCAGTCTTAGTGTTGTTTCGGAGAGAATCAGTTCGTAGGTGCGTCCGTTGTAGTGCGTGCAGCTTATTGATAGTCTCCGTGTTCCTAGTGAGAGTTGTTCCGTCTACCCGTTAACGAGGATTTCGCACTCGTTGACGGTTCCGCGTCTAGATAGATCTCGTGTAGTGGTAGACCTTACAGCAAATATTATATCATCTACGTATATTTGAATAACTATAATATCAAGACCCTTGCGTTTTATAAATAGGGTTGTATCCACTGCGCCTTTGTTAAATCCACATTTCAAAAGATAATTTGAAAGTGCATCATACCAAGCACGAGGTGCTTGTTTAAGGCCATACAGTGATTTGTCCAAAATATATACATGGTCAGGCTTCGAAGGATCGGTAAACCCTTCGGGCTGATATGTATATACTTTGTCAGTCAATTCCCCATTTAAAAAAGCAGTTTTCACATCCATTTGATGTACAGTGAAGTTTTTGTGTGCACCAAATGCTGAAAACATCCGAATAGCTTCAATCCTAGCAAAAGGAGCAAATGTTTCATCGTAATCAATTCCCTCTTGCTGGCTATATCCTTTGGCCACGAGGCGAGCTTTGTTTCGAAGGATGACACCATGTTCATCGTTTTTATTCTTGAAGATCCACTTCGTGCCAATGATGGATTTGTCTTTTGGTCGCTCCACCAATCGCCAGACCTTCAACCTTTCAAATTGATTTAACTCTTCTTGCATAGCCACTATCCAGTCAGCATCCAAAAGTGCTTCTTTCATAGATTTAAGTTCAAACTTACTCAAAAAGTTTGAGAAAAGACACTCCCTCATTGTAGCTCTTCTAGTTTTAACTGAGGCAGAAGGATCCCCAATTATATTTTCAGGTGGGTGACTCCTTGTCCATTTAAATGTTTGTGGGTAAGGTTGAAGTTGGTCTTGATTAGGGTTTAGGTCCAGGTAGGGAATTCGGGGATTTACTTCAGAAGTTGATGGGATATCAACTGGTGTGGGGGTTACTGAGTTTTCAGAATTCAGGGGGGTTTCAAAAGATTCTGGAGCTTGGATTGGTTGTACATTATCATTGGGTAAATGTACGTTTGTTGTTGAATCCTCTCCAGTATCTTTTGAAATTGGTTGGTGCGAATGATCTGAGACTACAACTGGATCTTCAGTAATCCTGTCAGGAACCAAATTTAAAACATTAGGTTTGGTCTTTTCAAAGTAGTCTTCATAAAAAATCTCGAACAGTTTATTTAGATCATTCGTTTCAACATTCTGTTCAGATGACTTCATAGAAGTCGACTGTTTAAGATTGGGTCCTAAACTGGTTGTTCAGAATCCATCACAATTCCTTCATCAAATTTAACATTAACGCTTTCGTTAACAATCTTTGTCCTTTTGTTGTAGACTCGGAAAGCTATAAACTCTTTAGAATAGCCAATGAAGATTCCTTCAGCCGCTTTCTTAAAAAACTTTCCCAAATTGTCTTTGTCGTTTAGGATAAAGCACCTGCATCCAAAGACATGAAAAAACTTCACATTAGGGACTCGTTTATTTATCAGTTCATATGGAGTCTTTCTGAATCTCTTATTAATTATTGATTTGTTCTGAGTAAAACAAGTCGTTGCTACAGCTTCAGCCCAAAGGAATAACGGAAGATTTGAGTAAGCCAGCATCGTCCTAGCAGATTCCACAAGGATGCGATTTCGTCGTTCAACTACACCGTTCTGTTGTGGAGTACGAGCTACTGAGTATTGATGAGTTATTCCCACAGAACTTAGAAACGTCTCGAGTGACTTGTTCTTGAATTCTGTCCCATTATTAGATCTAATGGTTTGAACTGAAAGTTGCAACTTGACTTGAATTTTGCGAATGAAGTCGATTATGATCTCGGTAGCATTAGACTTGGATCGTAGCAAGAATACCCATGTATATCTCGAATAGTCGTCAACTATTACAAACACATATCTCTTCCTGTTAATGCTCTGTACTCTCACAGGCCCACAAAAGTCCATATGTAGGAGTTCTAAGGCTCTCGTTGAAGAGTGTTCAACCTTTGACTTGTGAGACGCTTGTACCATCTTCCCTTTTTCACAGGCTGCACACAAATGCTCCTTCTGAAATCTGAGAGTTGGAAGCCCTTTGACTAACCCACCTTTGGCAAGGTTTGTTAATTCTTTGAAGTTCAAATGTGAAAGACGGCGATGTCATAGCCAAGATACTTTAGATGTTGCTTTGAATAATAAGCAAACATCTTTCTTCAGATTTATAGAGGTTAGATCTATAGAGTACAGATTTGTTTTTCTATTTCCTGCAAGTATCTCCTTCCCTTCCCCAGATCTAATGCTACACCGATTAGCTTTAAAGTTTACTTCTAATCCTTTGTCGCACAGTTGCCCAATACTGAACAGATTATGACCTAGACCATCAACGTTAAAGACTTTTTGAATTGTAATCTTGTCATACTCAAGACTCCCATACCCTTTGATTGGACAAAATTGATCATTTCATAAACGAACTGTCCCACAGATTTTATAAACAAAGTTTGTGAGGGTTTCTCTTTGTCCGGTCATATGCTTTGAGCACCCGGAGTCAAGGTACCACACATGATTTACCTATAAAAGGAAAAAAGACATGAGGTACCCACTTATAGTTGGGTACTTTTGATTTTGGTAAATCATGTAGTTTGTCTTTATACTTCTCATCAGATAATGTCTTTAATTTAGGAACCCACTTTTTAACAATATGTTTAGGTATCCATTTTTGTACAGTTCGATGTGGAACTAATTTTGAAATTTGCTTATTTGGAACCTTTTCATGTTTAAAAGTAGGGACCTTTTTCTTCGGTATCCAAACAAGCTTATCAGATTTATGAACAGATTTAGCATGCAACACATGAAAATGAGCAGAATTTAAAGCAAGTAAATCAGTACGAGAGTACTTGGCACAACGTTTATCAGTAAATTTATTGCAGACAGAATTATCAATGGGACTAATCCTATCAGTAACAATATTTTCTTTAACTCTCCACTCTTGTCTTAATCTCTTGTTTTTCGATGCTTGTTGCTTCTTTCGCCATTCTTTCTTCCATGAACTTTTCACAATATGATCTGATATAATAGAATCACTAGAATTAGTCGTTTTAGAATTATGTTTATTCTGCAAAATTCTCTGTTAGATATTAAATTTCGATCTTGTGGATCTCTTTGTAATAATTATTTAAATTATGTTTAGTCTTGTATTTATTTTCTAGTTAGTTTATTTGTATGGAAAAGTTCAAGGGGCAAATGTGTCATTCCTTGATACTTAATTAAAGGAGCCTAGACATAGGCTCCTAGGGTTTGTAATGAAGATACATTGTTGACATTTGAAAAGGGAAGAATTTTTGTTCCAACCGCCATCTACATCATTCTTTCATTTATTCTTTTTGTTCTTCATCATTACACAATTATTGAGTTTATATTCTTCTTGTGAGTGATAAAGAAACATTTGTGTGTTGATTACATCTGGGAATCTATTACAACAATTGGTATCAGAGCTTTAAAAGGTGGATTTCAACATCAAAAATAGGATTTTGTGATGTTCTTCATCATCTTCATCGAGTTCTTCATCTTTTTCTCGGTTAGATCTTCTTTTTCATCGTTTTTCTGCTGTTTATGTGTTGTTATTGTAATATAATCATCCCATTATCATTTCCTACTAATTTAGAGGACCGCCGATTGTAACATCCTCGAATTCAATTACTGTAATTTGGATCTATTTAGGCGGATAATTTATAATTAAGTTGAATTATGAGCAATTATTATGTATTTGGGATATTTAGAAAGTTTGTTGTTATTTTAAGAAAATTTGAACTCTGAATTATTATTAGGGAGTATTAAGATTATAAAAGTTGATAATGATAAAACTAAGAATAAATCAGTATTTTATGGAACCGATTAAGTTGAGGGGTGAAATGTGCAAAATGGGAAAGATGGGAATAAAAACGTCAAATGCCTTTCATTTTCACATTTACTCTCTCTCTCTCTACACTCTCTCTCTCTCTAGAAACTCTCTCTACTTCTCTCTACGATATCTATCAAACCGACAGGCTGATTTTCGAGATTTATACGTTGTTGGAAAGACCTCGAGGAGTACTACAACAATCTACGGTTGGATTCTTGATTGCGTACGAATTGAGGTAAGAATCGACCCAATTAAGTTTCTATATTTCGGTTTTGAAAACATGAATTTCGAGTTTATCATTTCTTGCATGAATAAAGCTAGTTTTGCTTGAGTTTTACTAGAATAGGATAGTGTATGTGTAATAGAATCGAATCTAGGCTTGATACTTGACATATTCATGATTTTAGGCTTAGAAATGAAGGATTTAAGTTGTAGATATGAACAAACTCGAAAATACCAATAACATAGTCGAAATGCAAGAACAAACTCGATTTTTGAGCTAAATTCGAGTATATATTCGAATCTAACACCAAGGAATTCGAGTTTATGTCCCTAAATTCGAATTTAGGACCCTAAATTCGAATGACATTCGAATTTAACACTATAGGTTCGAGTTTAGCCTTAAAATCGAAGGGAAATTCGAATTTAGCCCCTAAAATTCGAATTTGATGCCTAATAATTGAAACCCACTCTTTAAACTCGAATATTTTGAAGGAAACCCATAGACAACACATAAAATAACAAAAGATATTCCAAGGATAAGGTTTGAACTTGAGTTGGGTTCAAACTTAGTTGTGGTTCGAATTTGGACATGGATCCGAAATAGGGAAAAATATTGCAAAACTTATAAAATTTGGTTTTACAGAATTAAACAAGTTATTGACATAATGTGTTGTTACAACTAAATTAATAGGTCCCTTGTGGTGTTGTTTAACCCACAGTGGGGTACTTTGTGATCCGGTTGAAAGCCCGAGGAGAAATAAAATTTGGATAAAGTTAATAACGCACCCGCTGTGAGTACCTTTGATTTTAGCATGTCTGCATCTGCTTTATGTTTGCTATGCCTACCGAGGCATGTTGTTTCACTTTCGTTTGGCATTCTATTAACTTGCGTATATATAGATTGATGCACATTCATACTCGTTGCATGTCCTTTCTTTTGTTGTGCATTCTGTTGATGGACCTGCGTGGTCGCATCTGTACTCTGATGTTACTGTGCTATATGAGCCAAGAGTTTGACACCTCTATGGTCAGGATAGACAGTATGACATCCCCGATGGTATGTTTGCCTCAGTTCGGTGGGTTTCTTAATGCCGAGTGTCAGCTCGAAGGGGCTGCGGGCTCGGGGTTGCGTACTTTGAGTACGTGTAGAGTATACGGTATGTGTTACCGCGGTTACTCTGGGTGGCATCATAAAGATTTGTAGAATGTGTAAAATCATATGGTATTCACTAAGCATTAGCTTACCCCTTCAGTTGTTACATTTTTACAGGAAAAGGAAAATCTGCTGCGGGACCATCTAGCTAGGACCGTTGTTGAAGTATTTGAAGATTCCTACTGTTTCATTTGGTATTTGGTTTATGGAATTATCGTTGTAATAAATTGGGGATGATTGAATACTTTTGAGTATGTAGACATAGTTATGTAACCCTGTAGCACCGTAGGGTGTTAGACGAACTTGTATTACTTTTATTTTCGTACTTTATGCTTCCGCACTTTAATTAGGTAATCAGATCATTATATAACTGTATGTTGATGATTAATCCTGGGTGATTGGTAAATGGTGATTATGTGGCAAGGGTGTCACATCGAGATGGTATCAGAGCAGTAGTTTGAGATTCAAGTGTCTGTGAGGTCTTGATCTCAAACATTAAGTGATGATATGTAGTGGATTTAAGAAATGATCTGAACTAAGATTGGCTATGATCTAGTATTCATAAGAGATTGACTATCATACGGGACAATTAGGTGATGTCTTCAAATAAGTGACATGTTACTAAATAAGTTATATGTTTCATATTTCAGAACATGTCTGGAGGAGGAATGACACCAGAAGAGACGAGAGAAATGATGCTAGCTATGATGGCTGAGCAAAATCGGATGATACAAGACCAGTTTCGGGCTCGAGATGAGGCCGAAGCTAAACGAAGAGAAGATAAGAGGATGAATAAGGAAAGAGAGAGAAGCAATGACAAACAAGATGACAATACTGGGTCATCTAATAAGCCCAGAAGTTGTCGGTTTAAGGATTTTAAGGGAAATGGAGCAGTCGAGTTTAATGGACTGGGTGATGTTGTTGCTGCTCTGGAATGGATAACAGACACAGAACGAACATTCCGAATCAGTGATTGTGCTGGGAAGGACATGGTCCGGTTCGCTACTGGTATGTTCACCAAAGACGCAGTAATGTGGTGGAATTCAATGGTGAATGCCTTAACAATGGAGAAGGTTTCTAGAATGACATGGGCTGAGTTTACTGAAATTTTCACTCAGCAATACTGACTGGCTGATGAGCGCCGAAGACTAGAAGCTAAGTTCATGACACTAATTCAGGGGACTAAGTCTGTGTCCCAATATGCGGTAGAGTTCACGAGTCTAAGTTTATTTGCACCTCATTAGGTTGATACAGAAGAAAGAAAAGTAACCCGATTTGAGGTTGGTCTTGATTTGGAAATCCGAAGAGTGATGAGCAACGTACGTTACCCCACGTTTGCTAGTCTGCTAGAAGCTGCCAGAAATGTAGAACAGATCCTGAGTATGTCAGGATATGTGATGGGGTCTGCTGCTGCTGCTTCAGCTAGCCCAACTCAACCTTCACCACCGAAACGTCAACGCGGCGGAGACTACTCTGGGACTTCTGGTCGTTCTCGTGCATACTCCATCAACTCTGATCCGCGATACTATAATAAATGCCATTTGGAACATTTCGGCTAGTGTACTAAGGGGCGTGCATGTTTTTGCTGTGGAGAATTGGGCCACTACCAAAATGAATGCCCACGAAGATCGGATGCCTGCCATAAATGTGGTGTGTGGGGGCACTATAGCAGGGATTGTCGAAAGAATACTCCAATAGCTGCTGCTCCATCTTCGACTCGATCATTTGGGGGATCAAGTGGTGGTTCAGCCAACCGTCGGAATCAGCCACAAAGGGGACAGGCTAGTGCATATCAGATTACCGCGGAGGAAGCTAGGGAAAACCAGGAAGTGGTTACGGGTACGTTATAGTTAACCCTTTTGCTTACAAGAGTGTTGTTTGATTTCGATGTCAATAGATCTTTTGTGTCTACTGTTTTGTACAACGACTAGCCATGACAATGTTTAAGTTACTTGCTATATTTGACATAGAAGCTGCTAGCAACACTTTAGCCAAATTAGATTACGTATATTGAAGTTGCACCTTATGAATTGAAGATGTAGTCTTCAATTTGAAATCTTACTCCGATAGCTTTTAGTGAATGTAACATGATAAGATGTAGAAGATGTCGACCTTGTAAATAAGGATGACAAATGCCAAAAAGGACTGATGTTTGTTAAAATTGAAGAGAAATGGGCTATTTTAGAAGAGTACTTTAAGATTCTACGTGTAATTTCATCGAAGTTTTATGATTTTGAAGATAACACGAACTTAAGTATTATGAAATGTTGTTACTAAAATAGGCAAGATGATGATAGTGAATGAGAATACTCTAGTATATGAATAGGCACTAGATGAATAGCCAAAATGGATTTTGAAGCTTTGAATTGGAAAAGGTGTTTTAAATATCGTGAGAATTTTTATGTAATTGGAATCAAGGAAATTGTTTCAATATCGATATATATATACGAACATTATATGAGGAAACTAAGTCTAGAAATTTTGGAAAAAGCATACGAGGGTATAATAATACAAGACTGGTGTTCATATGATATGAGATTTGGAATATACAATGTGAGATATAAGTAAGATATGTACGTGAGTTGTAATCAATTAAAAAGGTTCTATAATGCTACATGAGGATAGAATACTTGTTGATATGGTAATTGATCAATAAGAAGGTTAAAGAGACTTTGGACAATAATGAAATTTGCTTATACAGTAAAGAAAGGTCTAATACTACGATTCGGAATCTAAGGGGGATTCGGAGGTGGTTATGAGTTTTGTTTAATTCTGGTGCCGATCAATTAAATTGTAACTACTGCATTTGTGCAATCAATGTTAGTCTTTTCGTCTAAGTTGACGGTTGTGATTGATGTTGAAATTTCTTAATAACACATTAGTTAAAATGGATCATGTGTATCATGATTGTACTTTAGAGATCGAAGAAGTAGGTTTATATGTTGATTTGATCCCTGGAGTTTTTCCCAATAACTTTTTGTTCGTATCGGTATGCATATAACGAAATATACGTAAGATGTGGCACAAACATGAATACGAGTAAAACTTACCAGCAACCGATAGAAGATCAAAATGAATGGACTATTTCACATTGAAATATGTGACGAGATAATGTATTTTGGATTCAAGAATAAATTGAAAAGATCAATTGATTAGATAGAGATTCGTATAACTTTAGTCATCATGATAAATTAAAAACATCTTCCACTAATACATCCGCAGTTGAATCTAATCCTGAAATACCCTCGCATATAATGCCAAATATCCTTCCTTCATCTGAACACTCGGAACTCGAACAGGTGCCAGTGGTACCATCACTAAAAACCATTGACCATGAATCTTCATCCATCCCCACTCTCACCACTGAGATTCCATCCCGAGCATCCCTTCCACACGAGACTAAATGGACCCGAAGTCACCCAACCGATCAAATCATTGGTGATGTTTCAACTGGTGTCCAAACACGTAGGGCGTCTGCTAATGAATGTCTCTTCGCATCATTCCTTAGTATGATAGAGCCCGCTCGTGTAAATGAAGCCCTAAAAGACCCAGACTGGATAGTTGCAATGCAAGAAGAGCTCAACCAATTTGAACAGCTCAGAGTATGGCGGTTAGTTCCCAAGCCAAAACACCGTACAGTTATCGAAACAAAGTGGATCTTTAAGAACAAACGAGATGAAAACGGCATTGTGATAAGGAATAAAGCGAGACTTGTTGCCAAAGGCTACCGACAACAAGAAGGGATAGATTATGACGAGACCTTCGCTCCAGTTGCACGGATCGAAGCTATCAGAATATTCTTGGCGTACGCGGCACACAAGGACTTCAAAGTGTACCAGATGGACGTCAAGACAGCCTTTCTTAACGGTGAGCTTAACGAAGTGGTGTACGTTGAACAACCACAAGGATTTGTTGATGCACATAAACCTGACCATGTTTATGTGCTAGACAAAGCCCTCTATGTTTTAAAACAAGCACCTCGCGCATGGTATGATAGTCTCTCAAATTTTCTTATCTCTGCGGGTTTCAGCAAAGGTGTGGTGGACACAACTTTGTTCACGAAAAGGGAAGGCCCACACATAATGCTAGTACAAATATATGTCGACGACATTATATTTGGATCTACTGACAGTAATTTATGTAAGGATTTTTCAGCCCTAATGGAGTCCAGGTTCGAGATGAGTATGATGGGGGTAATGAACTTTTTCCTCGGATTACATGTCAAACAACTTGAAAATGGGACTTTTGTGAACCAGTCGAAATATACTCTTGACATTCTCAAGAAGCATAAGTTAGACTCTCGCACGAGTATCACAACTCCCATGGCCTCCAACTATAAGTTAGACACCGATCCTTCTAGGAAAAGTGTCGATAATACAACTTACACAGGGATGATAGGATCCTTACTATATCTGACTGCTAGTAGGCCTGATATAATGTTTTCAACATGTCTTTGTGCTCGTTTTCAGGCCGACCCAAAAGAATCACACCTAACTGCGATAAAACGCATTTTTCGTTATCTTAATGGTACACCCGATCTTGGTCTCTGGTATCAAAAGGGAACCGATTTTGATCTTATTTCCTTTTCAGATGCTGATTTTGCAGGTTGTAGAGTTGACAGGAAAAGCACGTCGGGAGGAATACAGTTCTTGGGAGACAGACTGGTGAGTTGGTCCTCCAAAAAGCAGAATTGTGTTTCAACATCCACAGCTGAAGTTGAGTATGTAGCAGTTGCAAGCTGTTGCTCTCAAGTGCTGTGGATGAGAACACAATTACGCGATTATGGATTCTCACTCACCAATATCCCAATTTACTGCGATTCTAGAAGTGCAATTGCCATCTCTTGCAATCCTGTGCAGCACTCTCGAACAAAACATATAGATATCAGTATCATTTTATTAAAGATCATGTAGAAAAGGGAACAATTGAGTTGTATTTTGTTGGCACGGAATATTAACTTGCGGATATCTTTACTAAAGCTTTAGACGAACCTCATTTTCAGTTTTTAGTATCCCATATCGGCATGTTGAATCCACCTTCCAACTAATTCTCAGATATTGTCTTAAATAATTCTATTTCAAACTATCGTGTTTGAAATTCCTTTATTTTAGAAAATATCTGTTATTTAAATTTAAGGGTGGTGTCACAAAATTAAAATTCAATGTTTCCTTATCTATGTACATCTTTAATAATTAATGATCCTGACAAATTGCTGTGTACATTGTTCATCACTAAGTGGGACGCAAATGTAATCCAGGTTTGTCTGTATCTTTAAGGCTAAATAGGTTCAAGGATTTAATCTGAAAAAGATAAAGAAGCGAAGAGGTGTTTATTTGAGGGGGAGTATAGTTAGGATGTTAATTTTTATAATTCTTTGTTCCTTTTATTTTTATTATTTCTCTTAGTTAAAATTTTTTAAATCTTAGGTTGGTTAATTTTTAGATTTTTAGGTTTAATTTAATTGCTCAGAAAATCACAAAAAGATTTTATTTTATTTGTCTAAATTTTGTCAAAAAGCCAAAAACATTTTATTTTTTACTTCATTTTATTTTATTTTGTCTTAACTTAATTGCTAAAAGAAAATCTCGAAAATATTTTATTTCGCAATTGCTTATTTTTGTTGTTTCAAAGAAAAAATACAAAAAGATGTGTTTAATTGGGCCAAATTTATGTAAAATGATGGATTTTTCCTTTTAGTTTAAGGCTCAAAAGTTTTTTTGTGTGTTGTTGTTGAAATCTGGCGGCCCATAAACCTCTTGGGCGCGGATCCTTGTGTACCCAACCCGACCCGAGCCTCTTTAAAAGAGGCAGGTCAACGGTCAACTCCTCTATCTTTCTTCTCCTTCAAGTTTTTCAAATCTTCTTCTTTTTCTCTCCTTACCGACGCACACTCCTCCACCGCCGAAACCTCCATTTTTATCCTTGAAGCTTTGTGGATCTTCATTTTCTTTCGTTTTTCTTGCGTATTTCGAGTTCGGCACTCTCAGGTAACATCTTTCTACCTTTATTTTAGCATTCAACTTACTATATTGTCTATTTGATTCTCACGTTTTTTTAGTTTGTTTTTTCGGTTTTTCACATTTTTAGGACTCTAAATCTACTTTGTTTAGTTAGTTGCAGTTAAAATAAATTGTTCCTTACTTATTTTTAGACTAGGATCTTCAATTTCATGTATTTTTATCAAATTTTCAACTGTTCACGTTGCATGCTGCATGAACAACTTAAATGAACTGTTGCACTTCGGACCATACGAATTCGGACCATGCCCCGCATTCGGATGAGTCCCTTAGAAGACTTTCAAAAATTTTACAACTGTGGATCCGAATTCGGTCCTTCATAGTATGATCAAATTATTTTTCTAAGTTGTATATCTCATGCACCGTACATCCGAAGTCGGATTGGATCTGAACACGGTCCCCATCCGAATTTTGGATTCCATCCGAATTCGTGCCATTCCTTCACATTGCATGCATCCACTCCATTTCGGTCCACATCCGAATTAACAGCACCATCCGAATTTGGACCATCCGCATTCACCACATCATCCAAATTTGGACCTTCACATACCATTATCATTCATCATCCGCATTGGGGCTGGATCCGAATTCGGTGGTACTGTTCATCCGAATTCGGTCCATCCGAAATCCAACACTTAGCATTTTTTAAAATTTTTCCATTTTTGCATTTTCATTATAACTCAAAAACCCAAAAAAAATTCCATTCCGGTGCACCATTGGTTAGATTTAGGATCAGTGTTTGAGTGAATATGTCTATTCTAACATTGGTCTCTTAACGATTGACTTTGGACTTTATTCAGTAGAATTCCAATCTACTAATAAAGACCCGATGCTCTAAACAGATCAGGCAGTTTCTATTTCACACTTATCCAGACTTCATATCAATGTTTTATCATTAAAAGTCTTCTGTTCTAACTTTGATGCACCTTTACAGGAATCATGGAACCCGCAGTCGTACTTACCATACCCCATCCCCCCATTCCCAATAACAATGCACAGTTACCCGTAGAATCCATTCTTCCCCAAGCCGAATTCGTTGAGTTCATGCCACATAATTGGCAGCTTGATGTGTCCATTCTCAGCCGCGAACTGAAACACTAGCCTTTGACATCCTTACAAACCACCCACTCTACTACTCGCTTTCCGCAGCCATTTCCAATCCTCAAATCTAACTACAACAATTCTGGCATCGGTTAAAATTTGTCGCCGATGCCGAACCACACTTCACCGCCACCATAGACTGTGTCCCAGTCAAGATAACCACCGCAACCATACGCCATATCCTACACCTACCTGCTGAGGCCTATTCCATGCATCGCCTTCACTTTGCCCCCATTCCTTCCCTCGAAGAAACACTTATTGAAATTCAAACCTTGGGATATGACGGTCCACTCACTAAACCTTCAGACTTCAGGACCAAGAATCTCCAGGCTCACTGGAGGATTCTTTTTGACGTAATCAACAAGTTCTTCACCGCCAAGCATGTTGGACACGACTCCGCATCCGCTCAAGTCCTAGCAATGTTCGCTGCCTTTGCTTATGACAGACATTTTGATTATGCGGCATTCCTCTTCGAGGAACTCAGAAGAGTTCACCTGGAGAGGGGCACCAAACGAGGACGAAAATACATCCCTCTTCAAAGTTTTCTACAATTAATCATTCAATATTCCACGGATAACGACGACGACATACATGAACGTCCAGAGGTAGATGTCAAAGGGGCTCCTTCTGTACCAGTGATGACAATCCCACTGTCCCTTCTTCAAAGGGCAGTGCAATCTGAAAGGGTTAGGGCATACTTGAGAGAATTTTCTCCGGATGATGCTCGGTCAGATCCGACTGAGCCTACCCAGTCTGAAGGTGAGATTAGAGTGAGTGAGGAAGAGGGAGAAGTGGTAGAAGTAGAACAATCAATGGGTCTCGGTGAGCGGGAGCTTGTGAGTGTGAGACAGGGAGGAGCAGGTGAGGCAGCAGAGACGGCGAATTCCGAAAAAACCGTCTCCATTGTAAGAGGGATTGAAATAACATCCGAGGGTGACCACAGCCCAATCAGTCGGACAACCCACTTTCAGACCATTAGTCCGATGGTCGAACTCACCCCAACCACCCACTTAGCATCCTCTCAACAGGGTGCTACTTCATTGCACGGCGATTTACCACGCATGCCATCACCCTCTCATTCGGAGAGCCGTGGTGTTGAACGAGGTCACACTCCGCCCCATGTGACCGAACATCTTTCTCCCACGATTCACTCCCCACCCCCACACACATCGCACGACGCCTTCGTGGCATCCCATCAACGAGCTGCCTCCGTGGCGGCTCCTCAAACTTCTGGATCTGAGCATCCCATTGTGGAGCCAGAAATGACAGAAGGAAGACCTGGAGTGGCACCATCTACGCCATCCACTTCAGGCCATCTCCAAATAAACTTAGAGATGTTAACAGCAGCTCTACGTGTTGTCGGTGATGTTACCCAGGCTGCCCTGGACGCCCACAAGGAGGCTGCCTAGGAACGACATGCCGCCCTTCTATCATTAATTAAGGGTAAGGGTGTCGCTTCTGAGGATGTGCCTCCACCAGGGACCCGATCAGTCCAAATGATGATTCAGGAGCTGTCAGCAAAAAATAGACGCGCAAAACCGCTTAATACTTCAAGTCTAGGAGCAACTAAACTCCCGCATGGACCGTCTAGAATCTGTAGTTATCGAGCTCCAGTGCCGTCCACAGGCTGTGTCCCAAAAGAGGATGCATGACGATCAAGACGACCCTGATCGCCATGAGGGGGAGAAGCGTCAGAAGACTCAGTCTGAGGACCTAATGTTGATTGAAGGAGGAGCAGTATCAGAAAGTACAGACATTCAGGGGTCAGGGGATAAGATGCACGAGGCTCAAGAGTACTTGATGATAGAAGACGAACCCATGTTTGAGGGTCCAGCTCCATTGGATCCAATGACGGCCATGGTAGAGTTCGAACCCATCCACGAAAAGATTTAAATCATATTGGTGTCTGACTCAGACTCCGATACTGATGACAACCAACCCTTAATCATCCCTAAGCCTGAGCCCGAATCACCAAAAAAATCCTCATCTTCATTTGAATTCTTAAACTCTCTGCCCCCAGCTCCACAACAAGAATCCCAAATAGTCCAAAGCCCTCCCAGATCTCAAAGTCCACCCATAATCCAACCTGCACCACAAGTGAAATATATGGAGCCAGGACCCTCAGAAATTAGGCGGGTAGATAGATTTGATGACCCTCTTGAGCAGCCTGGTATGCATGACAGAAGTGATCTCTACTGGGTGGGTTGGTATTCTAAAGGTGAGGTACATACACTGCCTCCTAAAGAGGAATTAAGACAAGAACGGCGGGGGAAAATCTTCAAATTACTAGAAGCTAAATCTTCAGAGATAGAAGAACCCCCCGTTCAAGGCCTCAAAGAATTCTTACAAAAGTTTCCTCCGGAGCATTTCCAGAATCTGTTCCTGGAAGAATGGTTTAAGATGGTGTTCAGAAAAAAGTCAGGGTCTTACAGAACGCGCTTACTCACAGAACTTACCAACGTATCCAAAGCTGAACAGGCCGAATACAACCAATTAATGCTCAGGGAAAGGAGGTCCAAAGTCTCGAAGTCAAAGATAAACTCCTCAACATTATAATGTGCAAAAGAGCGAAAGTATATTATCCTGCCTTTCAGGTAGAGAGAGAAGATGGCACAGTTGAGGAGTTCTACGAAAATGACTTGGACTTCATAAATGTTGACGACGTCGAATTTCTACACAACCGACTGAAAGGCAGAATCAGAAAGTGTCTGTCTCACATGATTGCCGTAGGTGCTCTCATTCGAAGTATGAACCGCCGCTCTATTATCATGTGCCTCAGAGATTTTCAAATGGCGATAGAGAGCGCGCTGGTTAAAGTTGGACTACGAGCACCTGACCAAGATAGCTTTCTTCTCACCCACCATCCTGCTTAGAGAGTCATCTTCAGAGGAGGCTCGGGAGTTATTTTTGTGAACCAGAAAGGTTATAAGAGGTTCATGCGCTTTGAAGATCTTCCTTGTTATTCCGACGGTACGATCAGAATGGTTAGAGTCGAGCTTACTCGAAGAGTTCAAGAATATGATGCTCAACCAAATCCAGAACTTAGACGCTCACCGAAGGAAATTCAGGATATCCTCAGCTTCATCAAATACCTGAACGAACGGCTACACATGAGACAAGTGATTAGACGATTTGATGTCATCCTTGGGCTCCGTGAATCAACTGACCATGCCAGAGTTCCAGGACCTCCACAATGATCAAAAAGGGGGAGATTGTTAGATATTAAATTTCGATCTTGTGGATCTCTTTTGTAATAATTATTTAGATTATGTTTAGTCTTATATTTATTTTCTAGTTAGTTTATTTGTATGGAAAAGTTCAAGGGGCAAATGTGCCATTCCTTGATACTAAATTAAAGGAGCCTAGACATAGGCTCCTAGGGTTTGTAATGAAGATACACGGTTGACATTTGAAAAGGGAAGAATTTTTGTTCCAGCCGCCATCTACATCATTCTCTCATTTATTCTTTTTGTTCTTCATCATTACACAATTATTGTGTTTATATTCTTCTTGTGAGTGATAAAGAAACATTTGTGTGCTGATTACATCTGGGAATCTATTACAACAATCTCTTACCTTTGGAAGTATATGTTTTCTTTGCAATAGAATCCTTTGATGAAGATGATTCACCTTTTTCATATATTGGAGTCATAAAATTAACTTTTGTTTTCTCCTTTTTCGTTTGTAAAACCGGTGAATTTTCTGATGTAATCTTAGATTCTGTAGATATCCTTTTCAGAATACTTACAGGTTCTTTAGGTTTTTCAGTTTGTTTGTCATGTAAAGGTTTAACAAATTCATCTATTTTGACAAACATCTCCTCCAATGAGTTGAAATCCGAGTTCATATACAGATCAAATTCTTGTTCAGAATTAATAGAATCAAGTTTAATTAAAAGTTTCTGATCTGGTTGAGATTTGTTTTCATGCTGATTTTGCAGTTTAATTCGAAGGATTTAATTTCAGCCTTAAGATTGTCATTTTCAGACTCAAAATTTTGATTTTCAATTCAAGATCAGAACTCATCTTCTCAAGAATTGAATTTGGTATATATGGCTTTTGAGAATAAGTAGTATTTTCTGGATAAATCCTTTTCAGAATAAGTATGAATATACTCCTCTGAAATGCAAGAATTTTAATAACTCTCATTTAATATGTTATAAACTACAGTATTCTGCATTTTATCATATCTCAACCTTTTTAAATCTTCACCTGGTTCTACATCATCCGAAGCTTTCATAAAAACCATTTGTAATCCTAAATTCATATATCTGACATCATATATAGTTTGTGAACTTGAAATTGCTTTTGTCAGATATTTAGGATTTGTCCAGCCTATACCTGATTTTGAATTATAAAATTCGGTATCTTTAGGCTGACTCAAATATGTAGTTTGATCTGTTTAACCTCGCTTAATAAACTCATCTTCCAAAGATTTGATTTTTTTATAAAGTTTTGTTCTTTCATCAAAGATAGCATGATATATCACAGAATAACTTGATGATTCTAATTTAGCTAGATTCTGTTTTTCTTTTAGGTCAAATATATTCTTGTTTAGTTTCTGAATTTCACTTTGAAGTTCATTGGTTTTATCTTGTAAATCTGATACAGCTCTTAATGCTAATGCCTTATCCTTAGAAAAATCTAACACTAAAGCATGTTCTTGACTCAATTTGTTTCCCAAGGAATGGACATTTTTCTTTTCGGCTTTTAAGGATTTCAATTCATTTTAACATATAAGCCATTTGAGTCAGTTTCTATTCAAGCATATAGGAGTTATCATCATCAGAATCAGAATCAGTTTGTACCTCTAGTCTCTCTGAACTTTCTGATGCATCTGTATCTGACTTGTCATATTCCTTTTCCTTACTGCATCCCGCATCTCTTGTTGCCATCTGTGCCATCTCTTCTGTCAGATCTTTATCATCTTCAGATTCCTTTTGCTCTTCAGTTTCCTCATCCGTCAAACCCACCCAAACCTCATCTTCAGAAATCATTGCAGTCTCACTAAGTTTAGAATCATTGAAGACTTCAGATTTCAGACAGATGTGTGCATCTTTGTCTAGAATATCTTCATTTTCAGATAATTGGAGCCAATGATCATCTTCAGCCATCAAAGCCTTACCGGCCTCTTATTCTTTTGCCAGTAGTGTCTTGCGAGTGTAATATTCTGAATTCTTAACTACAGGCAATCTGCATTCTCTGGCAAAATGGCCTGGCTTGCCACAATTATAGCATTTTTGCTCAGAATCCTTCTTGGCAGGCTTATCAGATTTCTCATGTTTCTCACCTCTCTTGCCACTGCTCTCTAGTGATTTATCATATCTGTCCTTCTTCTCATACTTTCGTGAGTCTGTCTTGTACCTCATCTTATTGTTGGTCGGTTTGCGGTAAAACTTCTTCTGAAATGCCTTTGTTAGTAAGGCCATCTGTTTCTCTTCAATTTCAGAATCAGTTGAGAAATCAGACGAATCTGAATCTGATGAACTGCTGCTCACTACAACCCGTTTCTCCATCTTTAGCTTGTATTTATACTTCTTATCAGCCAATAGAGCTAAAGGATCAACGGTTTCCTTTTCAGCCTTTTTCTTCCCTGACATTTTCCTTAAAAACAACTTCTTGGTAGTTGTTAAGGTTTTCAAAAACCATGTGAAAGTCCATGTCATCAATCTCTTTTGTTTGCTGAATTATCATTGCATACTTGTCCCACTCCGGATTCAACACGTTCAGGAATTTGACGTTTATGTCCAAATTTGACTTTGTCACACTATTCCTTTTCATCTCACTGACCAGATTGACGAACCTCATGTGAAGACCATCCCTTACGGGGCAGTCGTCAGAGTCAAGGTCCCACATCATGCAACACGATATCAATCATAACTAAGATAGAGTAATTATATTGCGGAATTGAAATTACAAGTACAAACATATTAGGATTTAAGTTTAATACAGATTACAGTTTTCAAATTAAACTTATAAAGGGCACAAGTCTAATCTAATTCATGTCATCATATAATCAAGATAAATCTACCCAGACCACCACATTGCCATCTTCCAATCAGTACCAAAAGGATTTGTTGAGTAGAGGTCTATGAAAACTTCTGTCTTGATCATGTAAGACCTAAGAACTAGGTCCAGCAGGTGACTTTCCTTTATCTTTTCCTGTATAATGAAAATAGCAACTGTAAGCAAAGCTTAGTGAGAATATAGATTTTAAGATTACATGCATTATCAAGCGGATCATGGGTCTAGCGTGATATATCTTGACTGCCGCTACAGCCACTCATGATTGAGACATAGTAGTCATAGAGTCGGATGATGTTCAAGCCACGCTCACGCTTAAATTATGGGGATCAGCCACATACTGGGCTAGCTACCAGTAAATCAACATGGCGGAACATCAGAGTATCATACCAAGTTCAATAGAACTGGTGAAATAGCATGGTCTAAAACAATAGACAGTCAAGGCTAATCATCTTAAGCTGAATTGATGTCAAAGGTGCGAGCAATAGTGAAGCTTAAATAATCAAGGTCATGATAGCATTAAATCTCATAGCAATATCTGAAATGAACTGTAAATGCAAAGTCATATGAAATGAAAATCAAATAGCTATCATGATACACTGGGCATCACCGAACCATGGTGAGCACAGGTCTCAATTCAGCTGATCATGTATGAATGTCAATATAATCTATCATCAACAATATGTCTCAACCGGAAATCTCGCATGTAAAGCTGAATATTTATAACTCACAAGTTCTGGAGTCTTTATTAAGCAGATTTAAAATCCACCACCTGAGTTATCTCAGGATTTTATCTTTAAATCATTATAAATCTGATCTCTGTCAATTCTTTTCAATTCTGCGACCCGCTTTCAATATCTTCAGATCTATGTTCAGATTTTAACTGAACTTGTTCAAAATCATATCATAGCAAGAACATTTTAGGTCTTTATCTTTATCTAATCTGATTCTAATAACCGATAACTCATCAATTATTCATTGGTTCATTTTCTTTGAAATCTCATAAGATCTATATATATATATATATATATATATATATATATATATATATATATATATATATATATATATATATATATATATATATATATATATATATATATATATATATATATATACATATATATATATATATATATATATCATGATATTGTAATTGTATAATATCAATTATTCATGATTTTAATTTTATCAAAATAGTACATCCGGTTCGGACATCCGGATTCGGACCTGTCCGAAATGGGCCATCCGGACTAGGTTTATCCGAGTTCGGACCAAACTTATCCGAAATAGGAGCCGAATTTGAAGCATCTGAAATTGAGACAAATCCGAATTCGAAGTAGGTTCGAATTAGCATAATCATCCGAATTGGGACATATTCGAAAACATAGGATCCGAAGTGGGCACTTCATCCGAAGTAGATTGCATCCGAAACAGGTACCATCCGAATTCGGTCCTACCCGAATTCGGATCCTTACTCTTAGAAATTTTCCCACAAATGTTCTTTATGTTCTTAATTTTATTCATTCGGATTTTTCATAAAAATTGACAAAACTTAATTTTAATCACATGCAACTTAATATAACGTTATATTATCATTATTGGGTTGATATTATACTATTTTCCTTATTAATAACATCATAAATTGATCAAGATTGTCCAAAATATGCATTTTTTTTATCAAGAACACATAGTTTATAAAAATTTCCGATTTCTCCTATATTTTGACGATCCAAACAAAAATCTTTGTTTCTATTACGTTTACATACTTAAATTCATGATTCCCATCAATTTAATCTAACATGCAACACATAAATTTCATGTTTTAAATCTTAAATTTCGGTTTTTAACAAAATCGAACCAAAATTATAAAAGTTTCGAATTTAAAAATTACCTCAAAAATCTTGTAAATTCTTGTTGATTGATGTTCCTTGTAACTCCTTCTTGGATTTAATCTTCAATTAATTGCAATTTATAGATTTTTCTTGGTGATTTTTGGAGGAACCGTGTGTTAGAGAGAGAGTAGAGAGAGAGAATGATTTTCTTCAAATGGTGTTAAATGACCATTAATTTGGTTAATATATCCTAACTTAGCTATATTTGCAATTTAACCCACTTCCACTTTTGTATTTTACGTCTTTTAAAATTTGATCATTTAAATACTTTATAACATTTATAACATATTTAATTAATTAATTTCATTAATCAATTAAATTCAAAATAGATAATGTAATAAAATTACATTATTAGCTTAAAATCAGATATTACATGTTTGGCCAACACCTAGGTTGTTACACCTCAGATACGTACTTTCCAGCAATTCTCCTTCTCTCGCTTTGAAGTTTTCAGAGGTCATCCAACTGTTTCGGGCTCTGTTTGTTGCTGCTCTGTTTGAACCTCTCATCAATTTACAGACCTCATCCCAGATGGATTTGGTTGTTTTTATATTGGTTAGACAGGTATATGTTAGGCACAAAAAGGCCTCAGCCAAAGTTGTTTACCCTGTTGCATTCGTTGCAACAAAGGCAGATTGTCCAAGCTGTTCTGTCTGCTGAACAGGCTGGACAAAAACTGTCTACGCTGCTCTGATCTATTGAGCAGCTTAGACAGATTCTAAGTGTTATGTTCTTTGTGAACAGGCTAAACACTTTATGGAATATGTTTCCAAGTCCTCATTTATTGTTTTTGGCTACAAGATCAGTTTTCAAGTCGAAGACAAAGTGGAAAACAGAAACGGCACAGCCTGCCTACGCTGTTCTGATTACATGAAGACAAACGGATATCTGAAAATGGTGACAAACCTTTTCTTATATCAAAATGGCCATAACAAAAGAAGAAAGATGCAAAGTTGACATTCCACTTTTAGTTAAAGACTTATGCAACAGTGACAAAAAGAAAATGACAAAGATTCTGCCACACGAAGACAAGTCTGCTTTATCAACATGTGCAGAAAAAGGTGTTTTGTCTTTTTGGAAAGACATCCCACTTTCTCATAGTCCAACGAAGAAGCTTCACTGAGATTCTCAGTGAGAGTATAAAAGGAAGCTTCTAAGGATTATGAGATATCAAGAGTGTGAAATCAGATCGTGCATAAAAGTGTGTTTTTCATGCATGCAAGTCTGCTTGAATATAACTGTACGTGTGTCTAAGCTGTTGATACTTAAGCTGTCCATATGTGTCTTGTAAAAACAGTGAGTGCATCTAAGTGAGTGTAGTCATCGTATCTAGTCTAAGTGTGTCTTACATTAGTTGAACAACTGTTATATCTGTCATCTCAGCTTGAACCTTTCCGCAGTCAAGCTTGTTTGTAATTAACACTTGTTGATAATATACACAAACATTGAGAAAAGAGTGTTGAGTTTTAAATTGTTGTATTCACCCCCCCCCCCTCTACATCTTAGAACAATACACTAGGGAAACCCTTTGGGACCTACAACTGGTATCAGAGCAGGTGTACCAAAATTCATAAACCATCTCCTGGTACAGGTGACCAGGAGATGCAGTCATTGCATAGTTCAGTGGGTGAACCTTCAGAAACTCCACCTTGTCGTCATAGCCTTTTCCCACATAATTTTTAGGGATGGTTAGGTTTGCAAGGTAGTTGGTAAGTCAGCATCGTGGTAATAGGCGAGTGTTTGTGTACATCGTTACGAACGAAGACTGGAAGAAAGGGGTTGTTTCGGTGAGCCATTTGGAAAGTAGTAGCACAGGACACTTAGTCGAGGTTTAGGGTTCTTTGGAAGTTATGGAAGTAGTGAGGAAGACGAAGATGAAACAGTAGAGGGGTATTTATAGGATTTGAATGTGAGTGGGTATGAGAGAGAAAAACTTTGGGCTGTTGATTTGAAATGTTCGTTAACGGAATACGGAACGGTTTCCATGTCAGAACGGTTGTCAGACCACTTGAGCGCTTTTTGATCACTAACACACGTTAACCCACATTATCCGCAGTAATTAAGTTAAATAAAAACAAAAAATTAAGTAACTTAATTGTGAAGAAAGTTAACTAAAACTGATGGTCTAAGCTGTTGGTCAAACCTGTGATGAGCAGGGTCATCACAAGCTAATCATTCTTCAGGTTGTTCATTCAACCGATTCAGCTATGTAAGAACGGGTTTTGTTCAATAGCTGATCAGGTTACAAGACAATGTCTTGTATGACAGATTGAGAGAGTGAGCTGGTTGGAGGTTTGATCATCAGACCAGGTTTGAGATGAAAGCTGATATTATCAAACCTGTTATATGCTCAAGCTGTTCAAGTTTTCAGAAATAGGCTAAGTATAGAACATGTATATAACCAGTTCTGTCTAAGTTGTTCTGGGAAACTTGAACAGGGTGAGACATATAATAACTTAGAACATATATGACACTTAGTCCATTTATTTAACATGCCCAGCTTGCTAACAAGATAGTTAAATCTATTTTCATCAAGAGGCTTGGTGAAAATGTCTGCAAGCTGTTCATCTATGGAAATAAAACTTACCTCCACATTACCTTTCTGGATGTGATCCCTTATGAAATGATGTCTGACCTCTATATGCTTTGTTCTGGAATGAAATACTGGACTGTTGGAGATAGCTATGGCACTTGTATTATCACACAGAATAGGAGTCTTCCTATATACAAGTCCATACTCTTCAAGTTGATGCTGCATCCACAGAATCTGCCCATAGCAGCTTTCAGCAGCAATATACTCAGCTTCAATAGAAGAAGTAGAAACTGAGTTCTGCTTCTTGCTACACCAACTTATCAACTTACCACCAAGAAGTTGACATCCACCTGTTGTGCTTTTTCTGTCTAGCCTACAGCCTTCAAAATCAGAATGTGAATATCCTATTATGTCAAGGCTTGAGTCTTTGGGATACCAAAGACCCAAACCTGGTGTACCCTTAAGGTATCTGAAGATTCTTTTTATAGCAGCTAGATGTGATTCTTTAGGATCAGCTTGAAACCTAGCACATAAACAGGTAGCAAACATAATATCAGGTCTACTAGCAGTTAAATACAGCAAGCTTCCAATCATGCCTCTGTAAGCTGTTACTGAAAAAGCTTTGCCACTGGCATCTGCATCCAACTTTACATGGGTTGCCATTGGGGTTTTGATAGGAGAACTTTGATCAAATTTAAACATTTTCAACAGATCAGAAGTATACTTTCTTTGATTTATGAAAATTCCATTTGAGGTTTGTTTAACCTGCAATCCTAAGAAGAAAGTAAGTTCTCCCATCATACTCATTTCATATTTTGATTTCATGAGTAATGAAAAATTCTTGCATAACTGCTCATTAGTAGAACCAAATATTATGTCATCCACATAAATTTGAACAAGCATAATATCAGACTTCACATTCTTTATGAACAGTGTGGTATCCACTTTACCTCTGGAATAACCATTGCTCAAAAGGAAATCAGTAAGAGTGTTATACCAGGCTCTAGGGGCTTGTTTTAGACCATAGAGAGCTTTGTCCAACTTATAGACAAAACCTGGATGATGTTCATTTTCAAAACCTGGAGGCTGCTTGACATAGACTTCTTCTTGCAACTTACCATTCAAAAATACACTCTTCACATCCATTTGAAATACCTTCATGCTCTTATAAGCAGCATAGGCTAGAAACAAGCGAATTGTCTCTAACCTGGCCACAGGAGCAAAGGTTTCATCATAGTCAATGTCTTCCTCCAGTCTATAGCCTTGAGCAACTAGTCTTGTCTTATTTCTAATAACATGACCTTGCTCATCCATCTTGTTCCTGAAAACCCATTTGGTGCCAATTATTGTTTTTCCTTTAGGAGCAGGGACCGGCTTCCATACTTTGTTTCTCTCAAACTGATTGAGTTCTTCTTGCATGGAAGTGATCCAATTGGCATATTTAAGTGCTTCATCCACTTTCTTAGGCTCCATTAGGGACACAAAGCTAGAAAACATACAAAAGTTTCCTTAGCTGTCCCATCTTGTTTGCACCCCTTTGTTGATGTCACCAATTATTTGGTCATTTGGGTGACACCTGATCCACTTAGGATCTTGCTTCAATGAGGATTCTCCTGAGTTGTTTTCATCTTCAACAGGTCCTGTTGAGTAGCTCTCATGATTTTCAGACACATTAATATCTTGAGCCTGTTCACTTGTTGAGCATGACTCTCCATTGTTGAACATATCAGCAGAGGATCTAGAAAAATCAGCATTGATTGGTTCAGGACACGAAGTTGTAATTATGTCAGTTGACTTATTCACACAGGGTGTATCAACATATTCATCATCATGCCCATCATGATTAGCAGGTTCCACTTTGGATGTAGTGGAAGCTTTTGAGTCCTTCTCTTCAATGATGGAATGCATAAGATCATCAAAGCTGAATTCTCTTGAAACTAATTCAGGAACAACTTTGGTGGAGGCACTCCTGGACTCTTCAAAGGTGACATTGATAGATTCATCTATCACCTTTCTCTTGTTGTTGTATACTCTGTAGGCTTTGGAGATAGAAGAATATCCAACAAACACACCTTCATCAGCATTGGGTTCAAACTTTTCCAGTTGATCCCTTTGATTCAGAATGAAGCAGCGACATCCAAACACATGGAAATAGCTAATGTTTGGCCTCCTCCCTTTGAGCAGTTCATAGGGAGTCTTGTTGAACCTTTTCACCACCAAGGATCTATTTTGGGTGAAGCAAGCAGTGTTGACAGCATCAGCCCAGAATGATGAAGGTAAACCAGATGCACACAGCATGGTTCTAGCAGCTTCAATGAGGGTTCTATTTGTCCTTTCAGCAACTCCATTTTGTTGTGGAGTTCTTACTGCTGAAAAGTTTTGTGAGATCCCTCTTTCTTCACAGAAGTCCTCAAGAGTACTGTTTCTGAACTCAGTACCATGATCACTTCTAAGCTGCTTTACTTGAGCAGAGTTCAGCATTTCCATCTTCTTGATAAATCCAATGATTTCTCTAGCAGCCTCTCCTTTGCTCTTCAAAAAGATCACCCATGTAAACCTGGAGAACTCATCAACCATTACTAGAGTGTATCTTCTTCCTCCTAGACTTGGGACACTGACAGGTCCAAACAAGTCCATGTGGATAAAGAAGAGAGGAGTATCAATAGAGAAATTATGCTTAGATTTAAAAGATGATTTTCTCTGCTTGCCTTTCTCACAAGTTGTGCACAGTTTATCCTTAACAAAATTTATAGAAGGCAAACCTGTTACCAACTCTTTCTTACAGAGTTTGTTGATATTCTTGAAGTTCAGGTGTGATAGCCTTTTATGCCATAACCAGTTCAGGTCTGCATTGCTTCTTGAGATAAAGCAGGTTTCAGTTGTGGGATCAACAGATTTCATGTCCACAACATATACACCTTTCTTTCGTTGAGCACACAGCACAACTTTGCATTGAAGATCCAATATGTAGCCCAGGTGCTCATCAAAGTTAACCTTGTAGCCAGCATCACACAGTTGGCTTATCCTAACAAGATTATGTTTCAGCCCAACCACATAGGCTACCCTTCTGAACACTGCAGCACCAGCTTGAAGAGTTCCATATCCTTCTATGGATCCCTGTACATTGTCACCAAATGTGACTTTTGGCCCTTTTTCAGGCCTGAGATCACTCAGCAGGTCCTTGCAACCTGTCATATGTCCTGAGCAGCCACTGCCCAAGTACCAAACCTGGGATGGTTGTTTGTCCTGCAGAGTGTCATGAGAAAATATTAGTTATTTTTAGGGGAACTCATCATAGGGATGAGTTCTCCTACTTCATCAACAATTGTTGATGGACTAGTGATATCCACACTAATATTTCCTATTTGAATGGTATCAGTTTGGATAGCATTCTCATTGACTATGTTACTTCCAACACTGCTTGTTTTTGCAATGATGGAACTAGCAGAGTCAACAGGCCTCATGTCCTCAGTTTTAGGACAGTCTTTGGCCATGTGTGTCTTCTTCCCACACTTATAGGATTTTCTCTATTTAGCCTTTTTGGAAGAAGAACTTCCAAACACATATTCTAAATAGTTTTTGTTGATTCTGTCAGCAGGTTTAGCAAACTTATTACTATTTTTAGATGAATCAACAGTTTGGGTTGAAGGCACAATAGCAACAGCTTTGCCTATTTCTTTTTTCCTCTTTTTGGGAGGACAGGTATCAAACACAAGAAGCTTGATAGGCTTTTGACCTTCCACAAGTTTGGGAAACTTATTCCCAAATTTCTCAGGTTGAGCAATGGCTTTGCCTTTGCCCTTACTGAGATGTGATTGATGTTGCCTATCAACATGATCGCTGCTTTTGGTTCTGAAAGACTTACCTCCATTTATAACCAATTTTCCACTATGATTTAAAAACTTATTTGAAACCACAGCAGATTTGCTTTCAACGTGAGACTTACCCCTGTTGAAAGCAGACTGCTTACCTTTTGAAAACTTTTTCTCAAAATGATTAGCATCAATAGGATTAACATGTCTCTTACCATCAGCTTTGGACCCAGCGCCTATTTTGTCAACAGGTTTAGTGTCCACAGCTGTAGTTTGAGCATGTTTTCCTTTCTTCTACTTGTGTGAGTCAGCAGAGCACTTAGCAGGCTGATTTGATGGAGAACAAATTCCATCATCAGCTTTTGGAGCTTTTTCACTCAAGCTGTCATTATTTAGAGGCCTGACAAACCTGTTTGTTGAGACTAGCTTACCATTTACTTTCTGAATGAAAGTTTTAGGAAGCTCACCAAGAGTGGATAAGTCATCTTTCAGATTATTTATCTCAACAATAGAAGCTGCTTTGTCAAGATCCCCTCCAAGATAGACTTGGATTTGTGCAGTGATCTGTTGACTAATGCAATGGCTGACTTTTTGTGCAGATTGGCACCAAGAGTCGACTATCTTTTGAAGCTTTGCATGTGTTACATCTGTCTCTCTCTTTTCTTCTAGTAAAATTGAGTTGATGTGTTTAAATTCATCAAGCTCAGTTTCCAACTTATGGAAACTGTCCAGTTTACTGGTTTTTATGTCAAGATCATTTTTAAGCTTAGAGATTTCAGACAGTAAAACATTGTGCTTCTCAACAGCAGCTTTTAAATCAACAAGCATATATTCAAACATTTTTATTTTTTCATCAGAACTGTAAGCCATAAAGTTTTGTACCTTGTACATCATTGTGGGATTCTAGTTTTCTAAGCTGTTGAAGGCTTCAGCTTCAGCCAGGTCCTGTTTGAAGTTGCTGGTTGATGGCACATCAGTGTTGGCCATCAGACAGTTGTTGTCTTCTTCATCTGAGGATGAATCAGACTCCTCCCAATCACATGTCTCAGCCATGAGTCCCTTTTGCTTGTTGGAAGCCATTGAGTTTTCCAACTTTTTCAGCTTAGCCATGGCCATAAGGTACTTAACCCAGTAGCCATCGTCCCTGTTTGTCTTGAATGGTTTGGATGACTGACCAACAGCTTTTGACACACAATCAGCAGCTATGTGGCCAGTCTTTCCACATTTAAAGCACCCAGCCTTAGATTTATCAAATGCCTTCTTTTTTACAGCACTTGAGTTCCCCTACATCATTTTTCTACCAAACCTTTTCTTGTTGAACCTTTTGACAAGCATTGCAATCATTTGCTCATCATCAAGTTCAGAAAGATCTGCACCGTCTTCCTCTTCAGACATCTCTTCCCTTTCATCATCAGCCTATTGATCAGGTTGTGTGAACACATCACATACCTGTCCAACAGGTTGTCTCACGCTGGCCACTAAGGCAGCACCTCTCTTAGACATTTCCAAGACATTTCTTTTTTGTTGCCTTGACTGTTCATCATTCAGTAAGGATCCATATAAGTTTACAAGATCCACACCTTTGATGGTGCCTGAATTTCTCAAGATGGTAGAAAAGTAGTTCCACTCTTCAGGCTGGATGTCTAAGAACTAGTTCACCAGAGTCAGGCTGATCCCAACAGCTTTGAGATCATCGATAAGTGCAGTGAACCTGGTGTAGGTTTCTGTGTGTGACTCCTTTGGTTTTGCAAACAAGAGTTCATACTGTCTAACACGATTGTTGATCCTGTTATCCAGTGTGATTGTGGGACCATCATAGACGGTACACAAAGTATCCCACATCTCCTTTGCAGTCTTCATCTTCTCAATCTGTTTGAACACATCATCAGGAAGAGAAATGACCAGGTTATTCCTGGCTTTTGCATCCACAGCAACCAGTCTTTTGTCTTCATCAGACCATTGAGCTTTGGCCTTCTCAAAGGTCCTGATTTCACGGGCAGCTCCTTCAACAGTAAGAGTGATAGTAGTAACAGAAGTTGGCACATAGGGACCTTTCATTACTATCTCTGGCAGTTGTACATCCAGATTCTCTAAATAGAGCATCATTCTGCACTTCCAACCAGAGAAGTTCTGATAATTGAACTTGGGGGGTTTGGCCATTGACCCATTGTCATAGTAAGAGGAGGAACTTGCAGCAGTGTTGTCCATGGGAAATTAGGGAGAATGAGAGATCTAGAGTTGACACACTCTATCTGCTCTGATACCAGTCGTAGATCCCAAAAGGTTTCCCTAGTGTATTGTTCTAAGCTGTAGAGGGGGGGTGAATACAGCAATTTAAAACCCAACACTCTTTTCACAATGTTTGTGTATATTATCAACAAGTGTTAATTACAAACAAGCTTGACTGTGCAAAGGTTCAAACTGACATGACAGATACAACAGTTGTTCAACTAATCTAAGACACACTCAGACTAGATACAATGACTACACTCACTTAGATGCACTCACTATTTTTACAAGACACAGATGGACAGCTTGAGTATAAACAGCTTAGATACACGTACTGTTATATTAAAGCAGACTTGCATGCATGAAAAACACACTTTTATGCACGATCTGATTTCACACTCTTGATATTTCACAATCCTTAGAAGCTTCCTTTTATAATCTCACTGAGAATCTCAGTGAAGCTTCTTCATTGGACAATGACAAAGTGGGATGTCTTTCCACAAAGACATTTCTGCACATGTTGATAAAGCAGACTTGTCTTCATATGGCAGAATATTTGTCTTTTTCTTTTTGTCACTGTTGCATAAGGCTTTAACCAAAAGAGGAATGTCAACTTTGCATCTTTCTTCTTTTGTTATGGCCATTTTGATATAAGAAAAGGTCTGTCACCCTTTTCAGATATCCGTTTGTCTTCATGTAATCAGAACAGCGTAGGCAGGCTGTGTAGTTTCTATTTTCCATTTTGTCTTCGACTTGAAAACTGATCTTGTAGCCAAAAACAATACATGAGGACTTGCAAACATATTCCATTAAGTGTTTAGCCTGTTCCCAAAGAACAGGTTCTGTTCACAAAGAACAGAACACTTAGAATCTGTCTAAGCTGCTCAACAGAACAGAGCAGCATAGACAGTTTATGTCCAGCCTCTTCAGCAGACAGAACAGCTTGGACGATCTGCCTTTGTTGCAACGAATGCAACAGGGTAAACAGCTTTGGCTTATATTGCAAATCACTTTTCATGTTTTAAATAAGGCATAAACAGGCCTTAAATGATACCTTCAAGTGCATCAAACAGGTTTGATTAAAAATCTCCCCCTAAGATGTAGAGCAGGTTTGACTGAGGCCTTTTTGTGCCTAACAATCTCCCCCTATTTTCAATGATCAGTTTGGCTGATTTAATCAATAATCACTATACATTTTACAATACATCTTGCTGAAATAAAACTACAACATTAAAGTAAAGTAAAAGATCAGTTTATATACACTGATTTTTGATTACATAAACAATTGCTTTTTCTTTTCCATTAGCTGTTGTAATGGGAACAGCTTCAGGAATATCTTCCTCTTCTTCTTCTTCTTCTTCTTCTTCTTCTTCTTCTTCTTCTTCCAGAATTAGATGCCTCCTTTTGCCGCTTGGCCTGTCCTCAGGAATGGATTCCTCCCCCTTAGATTGTGCAGGGTTAGGAGATCCAGCCTGAGTAGGCTGAGCAGTTTCAGGTTGATGAAAGGCACCTTCAACTGGACCTGAACCTGTTACAGAAGCACCTGTTGTTTGACCAGTAGATGCTGATTTCTCCTTAGGAGAAGAGGTTTTCTCCCCCTTAGACTTAGTCTTCGAGGCAGACAACTTCTCCCCAAGATGAGGCATCTTTAGACCAAGGTGCTGCAGAGGGAACAACCCCTGGCCTTAATGAAGGTGCTGCAACACAAGCAGCATCTGAAAGGCTACCAACCTCTACCCCCTCTTCTGATGAAGCAGCTACAGCCACTATTGAAGGACCCATTGACCCCTCCAAGCTGGGCCATATTACTTTTGCCCAGGCTATGGAGCTTCTGTCAAGAGTCACCCTTCCTTCTCCATCCCATCCCTAAACACCTGACTCGTCATCATCATCTCATTCATCCCCAACTACTCAATCCAAACAGTCTACCCATACTCCTCCTTCCCGCAAAGATCTTCCTTTAAAGGATCAGCTTTCTTTGCTGACCAACAAAGTTGGCTCTTTGGAAAACTCCATGACTGCTCTACTATCCATCATCTCAGACTCTGTGTCTGCCCAGCTTCAGGGATTCTTTGATTTGTTCAAGAATTCCTTTCCATCCACTCCCCAAGCTGACCACTCTTCACAGCTGCTTGCACTTACTGCACAGCTGCAAAATATATCCACTTCCCTCTCCTCAATTCTTTTACACCAACAGGACTCCGTGTCCTCAATCGCAGCCATATCACAATAGCTGTCCACTCTCCTCACTTCTTGCACTACCACCCTTCCAGATACACTGGCCAGCTTAAACTCTTTAATTGTCTCTCTGTCAGATTCTGTGTCAGGAAATCTTGATGATGTGCAGGACTCTCTTGAGTTACATCTTGCACAGCTTCAAAGTTTGCTATTCACAGTTTCTGACAGAAAAAATCTTGTCAAGCTGTCCTCTATTGCTGATTCCCAATCCTCCTCTCTTCAAACCTGTCTTTCCCAACTTGCAGAGGTGAAGGACAATCTGGTTTCTTAGTGCATAGGCTGGTTGGCCCCAAGCCTGCTGCCAAAACTGCTGCCAAGCCTGCAGAATTTGTTTCTTCAAGAAGACCAGCTGTTGAAGGTGTTGTACCATCTCCTTCAAAGGGGGAGAAGTTGTCTGCCTCGAAGACTAAGTCTAAGGGGGAGAAAACCTCTTCTCCTAAGGAGAAATCAGCATCTACTGGTCAAACAGCAGGTGCTTCTGTAACAGGTACAGGTCCAGTTGAAGGTCCTTTCATCAACCTGAAACTGCTCAGCCTACTCAGGTTGGATCTCCAAACCCTGCACAATCTAAGGGGGAGGAATCCATTCCTGAGGACAGACCAAGCGGCAAAAGGAGGCATCTAATTCTGGAAGAAGAAGAAGAAGAAGAAGAGGAAGATATTCCTGAAGCTGTTCCCATTACAACAGCTAAAGGAAAAGAAAAAGCAATTGCTGACCCTGATCACCAGAAAGCAGCAGAGCTGAAGTTTGACAGAGCAAGGGCCAAGGAAATGGGTCTTCCTATGGAAAAATATTATGAGTTCAGAGATGAACAGCTCAAAGCCCTGGAAAAATTAAGAAAAGAAGAAGCCTCTGCCAAAGCTGCCAGATCCTTTGCACTCAAAGAGGCAAGCAAAATCAAAATGCCTTCTTTAGAGGTGCAAAGAAAACTGCTTGAAGCTGCTAAGGAGTCAGCAACTGAAAAGGAAGGTGGTAAGGAACAAGGTGCTCCGGTCTTTGTGACCAAGTCAAAACAAGCATCCTCTGCAAGAGCCCAGATACATTTTGACAACTTAGCAAGGAAACAGTTCTTTAATGTTGCTAATTATTAGACTTGTCAAGGAATCTATTGTCAAAGCTGTCCCCATATCAAGAAAAGGCAAACAGCAGAAATTGCAAATAACCAGAATGGGTGCAACAGGCCCAGAACTGGAATCTTATGACTACACTGATGTTGCACAAATGGGGTACAGGGAATGGGTTGAGTTGGCGGTTGCCCTGAGCCAGTCTAAGTCTGAAACGCCTAAGACTATCAGGGCATATGTCAAAAAGCTAATGGAGAGAGTGAAGGACCTTGGCCTGATCTCAGAAGAACTATCTCAATGTGTCTCTGTGACTTACCCCAAAATAAAAGCCAAGAGGAACAAGAAGGATTCAGAGCTGGAGGAACTCCTGATCTTAATTGAACAAGGTGACTATGCAGTAGAGATCAAAGGAGTTGACCACAGCCTGCCCAAAGGAGTAGAATTTGAAGAAGGCAGGCTGATTGAGGAACCTGTGTTGGGGGCATTTTTTGTAGATCCTCTAACAAAGAAGAAATGCTTTCAAAGAGCATCAGACCTACACAAAGTTGGTCTCAAACAGCTTGTAGCATTCAGACTTGCAAACTCCTTCAGGCAATCCAGCAAGTGGAGAGCAGCCATCTGGGATCAGCTCAGAGGCTTCTATGAAAGAGGGGAGCTTGAACATCCCAATTTTATGTTCCTCAGAGTTGAAATTCAAGACTTGGAGGAAACCAGGGATGAACTTCAAAAAATGTTTGAAGAGGGATTGCCACCACCACTGTCATGAAGTCCACCTACTGTCTGAGTAGGTGAAGAATGGAAGATGTCCATCTGTTGGACAGGCTTGCCATTATATGCTCCCATCATCAACAGTCAAAATTGTTGAATTTTTATGTACATAAGTTGTACTCAGTTGCATTAGTTGTAACTTTTATTTTTACATCAGTTGTAATATACACTAGTACATCAGTTGTACTTTTGTAGAAACATATGTTGTTTATGTAATCAAAAATCAGTATATATAAACTGATCTTTTACTTTACTTTAATGTTGTAATTTTATTTCAGCAAGATGTATTGTAAAATGTATAGTGATTATTGATTAAATCAGCTCAGACTGATTATTGCAAATAGGGGGAGATTGTTAATCACAAAAAGGCCTCAGTCAAACCTGCTCTACATCTTAGGGGGAGATTTTTAGTCAAACCTGTTTGATGCACTTGAAGGTATAATTTAAGGCCTGTTTATGCCTTATCCAAAACCTGAAAAGTGATTTGTAATATCAGCCAAAGCTGTTTACCCTGTTGCGTTCATTGCAACAAAGGCAGATTGTCTAAGCTGTTTACCCTGTTGAGCAGCTTAGAAAGATTCTAAGTGTTCTGTTCTTTGTGAACAGAACCTGTTCTTCGTGAACAGGCTAAACACTTTATGGAATATGTTTCCAAGTCCACATGTATTGTTTTTGGCTACAAGATCAGTTTTCAAGTGGAAGACAAAGTGGAAAACAGAAACTGCACAGCCTGCCTACGCTGTTCTGATTACATGAAGACAAACGGATATCTGAAAAGGGTGACAGACCTTTTCTTATATCAAAATGGCCTTAACAAAAGAAGAAAGATGCAAAGTTGACATTCCTCTTTTGGTTAAAGCCTTATGCAACAGTGACAAAAAGAAAAAGACAAAGATTCTGCCACATGAAGACAAGTCTTCTTTATCAACATGTGCAGAAAAAGGTGTTTTGTCTTTTTGGAAAGACATCCACTTTCTCGTTGTCCAATGAAGAAGCTTCACTGAGATTCTCAGTGAGAGTATAAAAGGAAGCTTCTAAGGATTGTGAGATATCAAGAGTGTGAAATCAGATCGTGCATAAAAGTGTGTTTTTCATGCATGCAAGTCTGCTTGAATATAACAGTATGTGTGTCTAAGCTGTTGATACTCAAGCTGTCCATCTGTGTCTTGTAAAAACAGTGAGTGCATCTAAGTGAGTGTAGTCATTGTATCTAGTCTGAGTGTGTCTTAGATTTGTTGAACAACTGTTGTATCTGTCATCTCAGCTTGAACCTTTCCGTAGTCAAGCTTGTTTGTAATTAACACTTGTTGATAATACACAAACATTGAGAAAAGAGTGTTGAGTTTTAAATTGCTGTATTCACCCCCCCCCCCCTCTACAGCTTAGAATAATACACTAGTGAAACCTTTTGGGACCTACATTATATATATCATTGGGTATTGATATCAGCAAGAGCATTCTGGCAGTCTTATGTCCCAGTTTTCTGCGTTTTTGTGCTTCAGTAAGGTTCGTGACCTCAACTGTTCTTTCCGGGATTGGAGGGTTGCCGTTTGGTACTGCGGGTATGGTTTCAAGGAAAACAACTGGTCCCTCATTTAGTGATTTCAGCATTTCATCAGACAGGTCATGGAAACTGATGAATTCAAGGAATCTGTCCCTCCATTGAATGTATTCCCCTCTGTATGGATGATATGATGTTATTTGTATATATTTTTTTCGTATCATTTTGGCGGTTTTAGCCTCGTTATACGTGGAATCGGTATTGATTTGCTTCAAATTTGTATTTCGTAGGTTTGAAGCCGTCATGTTGCCAAAAGGATGAAAAATGAAGCGAAAACGAAGATTCCCCTAATTTGGCTGCTGCTCTCTTTTTAATCAAATCTGACGTCGTGATCACGACAAAAGTCGTGGTCACGAGCCTGAGTCGTGGTCATGACAAAAGTCGTGGTCACGACCTGACTGGCTTTGGCAAACTTCTTCCAGCTAGGGAGGACGGCTAAATCCGTGAATTCAACGTTTTCGCTTCATTTTTCATCCTTTTGGCAACATGACGGCTTCAAACCTACGAAATACAAATATGAAGCAAATCAATACCGATTCCACGTATAACGAGGCTAAAACTGCCAAAATGTAAGACAAAATGATACGAAAAAAATATATACAAATAACATCATATCAAATAACCCCACACTTGAGCATTGCTTGTCCTCAAGCAAACCTGCTCAAAAATATCCTAAGCTAAGCCTCATCTCAAATAACCCTCAATCATATCGCGCATATAGACTCTAAAGCAATAAAGGTCCGTAAAAGAATGCATTTGAGACTAACATTGGCAAGAAAGAGCTATCCAAACTAAGAGACGCAAAAACTATAAAATAGTGTGTTAGATACTTTCGAACCTAGCAGCATGAACTAACACCTGACAAGGATTTCACTCAACACTCATACGTGTATAGGCTAATGTGTGTATATGCAAAAAAATCCACTCGATGCCAAGCATGTCAACAATATAAGCATAGGCTTGAAAGTAAATCACATCTCCATCACATGTAATGAAAACTCAGCACATAAAGGACTTATGGGATGTAAGGTGGCTAAGGCTAAGGGTGTGGAGTATATATTGGAAAATGTGGGATAAAACAAAACAAACGGAACCGATCTGACAGAAAAAAGGCAGCCGAACACAACTAGAAATAACAAAACTATGTACAAAAAGAACAATGAATAACAAAAATAAAACTACATCTAACTATATACAAAGCCGAAGCATCTCAATTATACAGCTGCTAAGAACGAGGAATTTATTATTTCATTTTCTTTTCTTTTTTTTCCTATTTTTCTCTTTTTTATATATATATATATTTTTTTTTTTTTTGCTTTTTTTATATATACATCTCTTTTCTTTCTTTTTCTCAATAAAATATCTTTGGATCCAATGATCATAACAGCTATCATGACTGACACTCAAAAACCACAGCTAATACTAAACTAGAATCGATGATCAGTCGATCTAGAAAGTGAACCGCTGAATGAAAAAGCATCAGGGGTACCCATCAAGCTAATATGAAATCAAACCCATCGGATATATGCATCAAGGCTCAATAGAATGAAAAACAGCTAAAAGAACTATAAAAATAGAATACCAAATCGCTGCACTTCAAATCAGATCCCAAATAAAGGTAAAAGAAAGCGAAAAGGGCTATAAATGGCTCATAGTGTGGTTGTCACCGAAATGAAAGGAAAAACGCTCAAAAGGGCTACTAGAGGAGAATAAAGGGTGAAAGATGAACATAAGAAAGCTAAAAATGGGATATCCTAAAGATGCCTCTATATGTGTGCCAAATTTTCAAAAATTATGATTTTGACATGTATTTAAATTCAAGTTCTACTTCTGTTGGTCAACACAGGCATAAACACACATCAAACGAAAATGAGCATAAAAATGATGCTATACGGCTCAAATTCTCACGAAATGAATGAAAAGGGTAATATGTGTGCTAATATCATGCTATTTCGGTTCAAAAATTCACAACATGCAATCAAAACGTCTCGCATTATTCAAATAGCATCAAACTCACAATGTTAGACTCGCATGCAATCTAAACAGAACAATATTACTAAAGAGTCTAACGCGCATCAAAAAGAGAAAAAAATTGCAACTTAGCTAAAATTAGGATACACATACATAAAATGCACTAAAGCAGGCTATAACTTCGGACAAACAGCTCAAAATGCCAATATTATCATCCCACCCCACACTTAATAAAGACAGTGTCCTCACTGTCTAACACAGTACGCATAAGTATGAGAAAGAATAATAAACAAGAACAGAAAACTCCCCTGAATAGATGAACGCTGCCAGGTGGATCTGGAGGCTGAGGGTGCACTCGCGGTGCTACAGCTGCCCGATGGCGTTTTCGTGTCATACCTGCGAGAAAAACAACGAGTAAGTGCAAGAAGCATAGTAATAGCATACACGAACAACTCAAGATAAGTCAAATGAAGTAACGCAACATCAACCTAGACTAGAGGACTAAAAATAGCTTAGCTAAAAGAGACTGACATGCGACTAAATTAAAGAGAATATATATATAAATAAAGAAAGAAAAATAAAAATAAAAATAAAAATAAATAAAAATAAAAATAAATATATAATTAAATAAATTATGAAAGAAACTAAATTAAGAAAGAACTAAAATATGTAGAGCGCACTTGAGATTAGAAGCAACTCTAAGGCTCATCTCAATAGAATTGAGACATCATAACCCTATATGCATAAGTATGCTTAGAAACCACAAGTAAATCAAGAAAGCTAAAAGACCTCAAAAGGAACCTATAAACAACTCAAGCAAAGATTAAAACAGACAAAAAATGGACGAGAAGTATCAAATACCAAGAAGCAAAGAAAAAGAAATATTTACAAGGATGGAATTAAGCTAACACGGAACATTGAGGCCAATTCGAATGCGACCCAACAAGAACATTTGGGGCTGCTTTAGATTCGAAATATATATATATATATATATATATATATATATATATATATATATATATATATATATATATATATATATATATATATATATATATATATATATATATATAGGGCTGATTTAGTAACAAGCAAGTAGTATAAACAAGTAGGATCCTATCAAAAATCAGCCCTAAAATGCCCCAAATTAAATACCATCAGTTAGACCATGAAAAACATTGCCATTGGCACCTCAAAATCAGTAGCTAATCTGATGGTTTAACAAGCTGGACAACTTAATTAGCAACTTCAAAGCATCAATCTAAGGTACCCATTATTGCAAAATCAAGCAACTTCAACTAGATGGCAAAAATCAGATTGAAACAAGAGTGGAATCAATGAATTTCACAGCTTTGATCATGAATATGTGCAAATAAACAGCAGGCAGACTCAATACTCAATTAGAGGATAAACCTTATGCAAATAAATCCCATATCTCCCCAAAGCACGATGATCAGCACTAAATCAATGAAATATAACCATTCATACCCAACAAGAAAGAATGAGCCTCTAAAATGTGAATTAACTAGGGTTTTAGACAAAAATCGTGTCTCTGTGTGTGTGCTCAATCAGACTAGCAGAACCCTAGGATGTTGCAAGAATCACAAGAAAATGGAATGCAAATGTACTGGTAATGCTGCACACAATCAGAAACAAGATGAAACAAACCCAAAATCAGACAATGAATGCTTAGAACACACAAATCCGATTGCTGTGTGCGCGTGCGTGAACAGAGACCTCAAGAACCCTAATTCGAACATCAAAAGGAGGAGAAAGAAAACATACCTGTTGTTTGATGGTGAAAACGAAGAAATCAAACCCCAAAACCTGCTGGAAAGTGTTTGTTTGGTGTGTGTGCTGAGCGCAGGTCAGAGAAAGAAGAGGGAAAGAACAGAAGAAAAAAAACGAGAGGGAGGGAACAGAGGGATTGAAAAAAACGCAAGCTTATTTATCTTTTTTTGTGTTTTGTTTTTTTTTTTAAAGGTCGTGATCACGACAAAAGTCGTGACCACGAGTTGAGCAAGCCGAAAGTCGTGATCACGACAATAGTCATGACCACGAGGCAGCAGAATTTCAGAATTAATTTTCAGCCGTCTTGGACTTCAGTTTCAGCTCATGTTAACTTTTAAACCATGTACACGAGTCAAAGACTAACTCAAATGCACACACCCATCTACTAAGCTCAACACAAAACACATCTACCATTTAAGGATTAAAACCACAAATTTTACTAACATTAATTAAAGCTAAAATGCAAAGAAAGGAAACTAAAAATAAAAAAAATAAAAAAAATAAACTAACATGCTATGAACGGAAACTTTAAACATCTAAGTGAACACTTCATGACATTCAACAAGATGAAAAACAATTTATTCCCGAGATAATACCAAGAAACTGATCAAATAGCCATATTCAAGCAAACTAAAAGTTAAAACTTCAACAATTTGACTTTTAAAAAATCAAACTGGAGTTACATGATTATTAAGCTAGGCTATGAAAAACCAAAAATATCGAGAGGAGAAGTCATGTGACTCAACAACGATATAAAGGCGAATTATTTAAGCTAAACATAAAGGCAAATTAACTAACGAAAAGCATGCAATTTAAAAATAAAGTAGATTAACATTGACTGAAAAAGTCAAACAGCATGAACTAGAATTAAAACACATCAAGCAAAACAAATTAAACATTAGCTATGGTAAAACTAGAGAATAGATCTCCAAATTTTGACCTATGTAACATAAATCCATTCAATTATTACCCCACACTAACTTGAAATTAACCTCTAAAAAGAACAAGACCTTAAAGCTTTTATTGCGACTCAAAATTCAACTTAATTTTGACGAAAATTAAGACTAAAATTTAACTAAAATGCATGTGACATTTGCTAAGCAATTATGATAAAATTGAAGCTTAATGCATATCATATAACTAGTATATAGCAATATGAACAATGCAAGAGATAACTTATGATATGCAATTCAACTAAAACTAAGAACTCACTAAATGCAATGTACTAGACTTAAGAGAAAACTCAGATTTGACTTTTAAAAAGTCAAACTGACTTCACTAATTTATTAAATTTTGCAACATATATGCTTTGAAAACAAGTCCCCTAACATAAAACTTGCAATCCTAAGATACATAATCAATGCAATGGGGACTTATTTAACCTAAAACAATCAAAGACATAAATAAAAATGCAAACGAATCAGTCTTATAAAGACTTCAACTTATGAAACATGCAAGATCAAAAGAAACAAACTAAATGTAAACGATATAATTAAGTAATTTTTATTGTCGGGGTGCCTCCCGAAAGCGCTTGTTTTTGGGGAGTCATTAGCTTGACTCGGCCACATGGCCTTTATTAGTCGAGAACATACCTGGGGTAATGGACTCATATCCGAGCACATCACCATCAACATGAAGCTTACCAGACTCTAACTTACTCAAATCAACAACCGGGAGCTTAGGCACATACTTTTGACCCTTTGTGCTTTCATTAGCTTTTTCTTTTTGCTCTTCTTCTTCTTTCTCTTCTCTTTCTTGGTCGGGCTTGGAGATACCTGTTCAGAAGAAACAATCAAGTCAGTATTAGCATCTACAGTATGAGAAGAAGTAGCATTAGGCACAAATGTCTCGGCTAAAATTAAATCCTCATCACTGTTGAAGTGCTTGGGCACGTCATTCGTTAGCGAACACAAAGACTCCCTCGAATCAACTGCAACATTATGTAGCGTGAATGTTGCATTCTCAAACTTCTCTTCCTTCAAATATGGCATCTTTAAAGTCACCTTCTTAACAGATATAGAAAGCAATGAATCGGTAAACGAAGGGTATAAAGGATCAGCCTCGGCCATACAGAATGTAACCTCCTCACCTTGGACTCTCAAAGTAAGTTTCATGGATAAAACATCAATTAAGGCTCTAGATACCTTTAGGAAAGGTCTACCTAAGATGAGAGGAACGGAACATGAACTACCCATATCAAGCACAACAAGATCGACAACAAACTCAAATCTGTCAACTCTCAAACCAACTCTCTCACAAACTCCTACCGGTCGTCTCAAGGAACCGTCAGCTAACTGGATATCAACAGACGAAGGTTTAAGAGGACCCAAGTTCAGCTGCTGAAAGATGTCATGTGAGATGACATTAATGCTAGAGCCTAGGTCGGCTAAAGCATTACTAAATACGGCTCCGGCAACTGAACAAGGAATGGTGAAACTACCAGGATCAACCTTGCCTTGGATGTATAAAGGAGGTGGACATATGCGGTACTTTCTGAAGCGTTCAGATGCATCTCGTCCATTAAAGCCTCCAGTTCCTTCTTCAATGGGGGAGGAAAGGAAGAAGTAGAAGAAGGAACATCCTCGGTGTGCTCATCATCATGCACAGTGATGGCATTGACTTGAGCAGGACCCTTGTCTTTCATATTACCTCTTGGGTTCGGCTCAGTGTTGCTAGGAAGCTCACCAGCATTCCTAACATTCCTTGATTGAGCTAGCTGACCCACTTGCATTTCAAGGGCCTGAATGGCAGCTTGCTGATTTCTAGATAACGCCTCTTGATTAACCATAAACTTCATCATCATCTCCTCTAGGTTTGACTTTGCGGGCTGCACAGGCTGAGACTGATGATTCTGGTTTGGGAAGTGAGCGTTATGAAACTGATTTGGATTAGAATTATACTGAGAGGAAGAAGAAGATTGTCCTTGATGATATCCCTGGTTATACCCTTGGTGAGGGTTAAACTGGGGTCTCTGCATAACATGAGGACGAGGATGAGCAAAACCAGGAGGTGGTTGGTTCTGAGCTCGAGCATAGTTCGGAGTAGGTTGGGCATATCGAGCCATGCCTCCACCATAATCTCCCGAAGAATAATAAACCTCCTCCTGATTTGGATAAGACAAGCTGGCTTGGCACTCATAGTCGGAATGGGGTCCACCACAGTGCTCACATCCTTGTTGTACTGCGTGTACAACAACTGGGGATGACTGTGGCTGACTACTCTGCGTGAGGAGATCAATCTTAGCTGTGAGTGCAGCTATGGCAGCAGCTTGTTTCGAATCAGAAGCCCCCCATCCAAAATACTCGCTTGGCGTTTGATTTTGGCTCATCACAAAGTCATCCAAGATTTCAACAGCCTCCTCAGGTGTCTTTCTGTATACCGATCCACTACAAGCAGAATCGATCAGAGAATGATACATCGGATGCACACCTTCATAGAAGACTTTGACTCGATGATTGAGCGTTAGATTATGATTCGGACACTTCATTATAGGTTCTTTGTACCGCTCCCACGCATCACGTAAGGACTCTTCAGGCTTTTGCCTGAATCCTAGAATCTCACTCGTAAGCTGAGTGGTGCGTGAGGGCGGACAAAACTTCGATAGGAACTGTGTCTCCATGTCTTCCCAGGTATGAATTGAATTGGACGGAAGGGCATCGTACCATGTGAGAGCACGTCCAGTGAGCGAATACGGGAATAGCATCAATCGAATGATCTCTTTCGGGACTTGATTCACCTTATACGAACCGCACGCTTTCCTGAATTTCTTCAGGTGTGCATAAGGATCCTCAGATGCTATCCCACAATACTGAGCATTATTTTGAACTAAAGTGATGAGACTGGATTTTAGCTCAAAATTGACTGCATCAAACCCGGGAATGACAATGGCACCTTCCGAGTCGTCGGTGACCGGTCGGTTCAGCTCAAGCATGGTGCGACGGTCACCCATGTTTGGCTCAGAAGAATTATCAGATGAGGATGAAGAAGAAGAAGAATCAAATGAAGGAGAAGAAGGCGAAGAAGGAGAGATCGGAGGTAACTCGACAACTAAATCAATATGACTTCTGTCAGCCAGCGGAGGGACAGGTTGGTCAGTAGATTCAGAAGAGCTAGATAAAATCTCAATGATAGGATGAGAAGGATGGCGAAGACGGTTGTGAAAGGTTCTTTCAGGTTCGTTGTATGGACTTACAACATGCGGATTGGAATTCCGAGTCATACACCGTTCACAAACACTGAGAGGGTGGATAGGATAGATAAAGGATGAGAAAAACAAGAAAAGAACTTCCAAGGGATAAATCCCAAAAGAAGGATAGGCTAATCTACCAGCTAAACCTTTTCACAATATCTCTAGCCGTTCCCCGGCAACGGCGCCATTTGATCTTTCGCGGATTTGGCTATTAAAATCAAAAGAATAGAAGAAAGCCTAAGTTATACCAAATACCACTGGCAGTGTACCAGTCGTAAATAGTATAGCTTGAAGCTGACCTCGGGAATTATCGAACTCAGGGAACGGCGAATAAAATCGAGATACCGATACTAGGATTATCACTAATATCTAGCCACTTAAAAGGGGGAAATGATGGATTACCTACAAACTAAACTAAACTAAACTACGAAATGCATGAATGCACCTAAGATCGAAATTAAACTAAGATACTTAAACTAAACTGAGAGATAAAGATAAACTATGATGATCTAAACTATCAAAAGCAAATAAGCAAGATAAAGATCAAATAATAAAAGCAACACCCACTTGGAATTGTTCTTTAGGATTTATGAAAAGGAATTAAGTGAATAAACACTCAAGATGTTTTAGTTGAAACAGAAAACAAGTTAGAACTAAATCCAACCGTTTTAACATTTAAAGCACAAATGTATGTCAATCAAATGCGTAGAAGACAATTAAAGAACACATCCCGCTAATTTTAGGAATCAAGTACGGAGTTCTCCAGTATTCCCCAAACCCATAAAACTAGCAAAAACATGCATTTTACGAAAGAATCAACCAACTAAAGCTAGCTTTTAAAACCAAAACTTTCTACACGTCAAGCGCTCGGAATCGGTTTCAAACATTCATTTTAATCAAACAAACACATATCATATTCATGGAACTTAAAGATCAAATTAACCCTATGATCACAATAATGCTAAGGATCAATTTCATGCAATAATTTCACAATTTATCAACTAGTTACCATATCATAATCACAATAATGCTAGAAATGGCAACAAACTAACAAATCACACAAATTTGATAAAGTTTGTAAAAATCAGCATTTAAATTCAATTCTCATGATCACAATAATGCTAGAAAATCAAACTTAACACTGATTTTGTCAATTCCAACGCATCATTTAAATCATACATAATTGAGACATACACTTTTCCAACTAAAACATCAAAATCTTTTCATATATCCATCAAGAAACAAAATCCAAGTGATTGTTAATAAAACTACTCACTAATCATGCTAATAACAATAAAATACACGAAATCTAAACTAAACAAAACCATTTCAGAAAGTTTAAGGAAAGATTGTACCAAAACCGTAGCTAAAGATGATGAACTAGGTGAAGAAATCGTAACTGAATGCTTGAATCACCAAGGAAAACCGAATGCTTGAGCTAATCTAACCCTAACTATGCTTGAATAACGAAAACCCTACCTACACCTACTAATCACACCTTAAAGTGTGTGAAAATTGCGGCTATACTAAAATAAAAACGAAGATTCCCCTAATTTGGACGCTGCTCTCTTTTTAATCAAATCTGACACGTCGTGATCACGACAAAAGTCGTGGTCACGAGCCTGAGTCGTGGTCATGACAAAAGTCGTGGTCACGACCTGACTAGCTTTGGCAAACTTCTTCCAGCTAGGGAGGACGGCTAAATCCGTGATTTCAATGTTTTCGCTTCATTTTAAATCCTTTTGGCAACATGACGACTTCAAACCTACAAAATACAAATATGAAGCAAATCAATACCGATTCACGTATAACGAGGCTAAAACCGCCAAAATGTAAGACAAAATGATACGAAAAAAATATATACAAATAACATCATATCAATAGAATTGGAGGTTTGGTTTCCGATCCAATGACAAGTGCGTCTTTTGACATTTTGACTGATTAAAGTGAATCTTACAAGATCTTATAAATGGATATTGATTGAAATTAAAAAACTGATCAAACTTGATGATAAGTTGATCAAACTCGAATGATAAAAGAGTGAAACTAGAAATGAATCGGATCAATCTCGAACAAAGAGTGGTAAAACTCGATCAATGAAATGAATCAACTCGAATTGAAATGAATGAAACTCGAATACTGGAATAATCAATCAACTGATTAGTAATAAAACTCGAATGATGAGTTGATGAAACTCGAATGACATTCTGGAAAACTCGAATGAAGAGTTTAACAAACTCGAGTTAAGTGTCAAGAAACTCGAATGATTTAGACTTATGATTGATTAAACTCGAACTAATTGAGATCAAAACTCGAATCAAATTTAATTTATCTTGACAGTTGTTTTATGAAACTCGATTTAATGTTCAACTTAACTTGAATGAATGTAAGAATCAACTCGAATAAAACTTCCTTCCAACTCGAATGGAATTAATGTCCAACTCGATTGAAATTATAACATCCCAACTCGATTGCAACTGTTTTTCAACTCGAATAGAATGTTTGTTCAACTCGAATGAAATAGCTTTCAACTCGATTAAAGTAAGTTTCCAACTCGATTGAAGAACCTTTTCAACTCAATTAACACGTGAACTTAACCAAATTCGAGTTTTGTGTTTTTTTTTAATAAAATTCAAGTCCAGATTCCACTGATTTCACTTAAAATGCATAAAATGATCCCTAATTGAAATCGAAGATGTGTTTTTCAACAATAAACACTATTTATGAAAACACTTGGTGTTTTTTTCAAATCAAACACCTTGTTTTTTCATGAACAATGAAGAACTTTCGTTTTTCAAAAAATCAGAAAATTCAATCAAACTTTTTGTATGTTTTGAATCACAGATTGAAATTATAATCAATCTGTTCATTTTTCAATCATTTATCTTCGATCCAAATTTCACAATCAATCTCACTCAGAATTAAAAAACCCTAAGGGGGCGTTTGGTTCCCGGATTTCCTGGGATTCCCTGGGATTTGCATTTAAAATCCTGTGTTTGGTTCGCAGATTTCAGTAAGGATTTGAAATCCCACGATTTCTGAAATCCCTTCATTCTTTGTTATTTAAAAACCCAGTCTCCCCCCTAGGATTTTAAATCCTAGTTACCTTGCATTTTTCAGATTAACAAATTTTTCTTAAAAGATAATGTAGATTCTTTGACAAAATCCAGACAAATGCAAATGCTGCATAATGCAAATCCTTTGACAAAATGCAAATCCCAAGGAAAAAAATCTGCGAACCAAACGCCCCCTAAGGGTTTTCCAAATTTTCCAAAAGTTCGATGAAACAGTGAAAATATTTTCAAAAAACAATCAATTAATCCATTTCCATGCTCTGATACCGATTGATATTCAAGATTAATCAATCAAACAATTAACATAAACAATTAAGAACAAATTCCAAACACTAACCGAATGATTATTGCACCAAAAGATGGTTACAGAGAGAAGAATTTGTATGAACACTGTAGCCCTAATCACAATGAATTCCGTGCAATCTATATGCCAGATCCATGCAATTACAAAATATAAACTTCCGTCCCAATTACAAAAAGAATATTTATATTTATACAAAAAAGTCAACTATGCATTAATTACAAAATAAACCCTAGACATATTAAATTCATCAATCTAAAATTGATTCTAACACTGATGTGTACAGAAACCTTTTCCAATGAAGTCCAGGTTCTAGTCTGAATTGACTAAAAACCAATAACCTGCAAAATTAAGATGTCTTTGGTATCCAAACAAATTTGGATACATGCTTGTTAGCGCTCTTGGGTACCCATCTCAATACGGGTGTAGGTAACGATTTCATTACAGGTTTAGGTACCCATCGCAAGATATATTTCTTATCTTCTTTCTCAAACTCAGGAAGCAAATTTCTTTTAGTATGATAAAATTGAATATCTGATTTATGAAAGAAACTTGAATCTGAACTAACAATATTATGCTAACTTTTCTTTCTAAAAATCTATCCGGTGCTAGCTTGTTTCTGATAATACTTGGTATTTTTCTTGGAAGTTTTCTTCTGAGAAGAATAACCAGTATTTTTAGAAACTTTTGAAAACTTAGATTTTGAAGATTCATTAGGGTAAATCTTGACTAAAAGTTTTTTAAATATTTTATCCTTGCCTTTGTTATCTTTAAAAGATATTTAAGTTGAAGATCTGGCGACAAATCAAACTTAGGAGTTTTAGCTAGATTCTTTTCACTTTCGAAATATAAATCAGAATGATTAACTTTATGTTCTAAACAAATATTAGAATCCTTAACCTCTGATTCATTTGAAGAAGGGGAACATTAAATTGTTTAGAAAGATGTAATATATGATCTTCTAATCCTTTGATAATGACCAAATATGAATTTTTGTCATATCAAACGATTGGAAATCAGTTTTGAAAGATTGTTCTTTAATTAAGAACAACTTTCTCTCATCTTCAAACATTTTAGATTTCGCTTTGAAATCTTGTTCTTTAAGGAAGAACTCATTTCTTTCCTTCTCAAATAATTTTTTAGTTAAAGAGAACTCCTTTTCAAGAGCAAAAAATTCTTCAGATTTGTTTGAAACATAACTTTGATCAGGATCTTTTTTTTTTTTTGAAAGTGTATTTTCAAGATCTTTAACTTTCTTGTACAAACCAGATCGTTCAAAAGATACTTTAGTTGATTTGCATTCTGAAAATTTTCTCATTTAGCATCTTCAAGTTCGTTTGATAATTCAGATATTCTCACATTAAGAATATGATTTTCAGAATTCATAACCTTTTGTTTTTCTTCAAAATTCAAAACTTCTTCTTTCAGTCTTGTGACATCATTTAAAGCAAATGCTTTATCTGCATTTAACTGAACAAGAATATCATAATTGTTCTTATGAATCTGTTCAGATTCAGTAAATTTTGCAATCAGCTCAGACTTTTTAGATGTTAACTTTGAAATGGTATCATGAACAGACATTTGATTTTCAAACGGTTTAAGTCTCTCAATCAGCTTAGAATTCTCAGCTGTGAGATGCAACACCTGATCATGTTCATTTGCTAGTTTATGTTCCAGAGAAACTACATTCTTCTTCTCGTCTTGTAGTTTAACATCTGCTTGTTCAGCCAGCTTCATCAAATTCTTCAACTTTACTTCAAATTCCTTCAATTGCACAGTTACATCAACAGGCTCTTCAGTTGTAGCCATAAAGCACTGAGCAATATTCTTCATGTTCTGTTCTTCAGGTTTGTGCTTCTTTGATGATAACTGTCTTCCAAACTTCCTTTTAAAAGCCTTTTGAAGGTTGAGTAATTCCAGCTTCATCTCTTCAATATCTATGTCACAAAAATCAGTGTTAGACTCCATCGAATTAGATTTGTGGAAATTGAAGGGAAATCAATTAAGCTAAAAAAAAATTATCAGCAAGCGGAAGGTTTTTCGAGGAAAAAAATTAATGTTGAAGCTCTGAAAGATGTATCTGTGGTTGATGACTTGGTGAAAATCAGCTCGTAGGCCTTGATAAAACTCAAAGTGTATGGTATGAATCTCGAATAGAATGGAATGAATCTCGGAGTAATTGAAGTGAAACTCAGATAACTCAGCATAAAACTCTCATAAAACTATACAAAACTCGGGTAAAGCTTGAATATGACAATATCAAACTCGGGTAAAGATGGATCAAACTCGGATAAAGAAGGATCAAACTCGGGTAAAGAAGGATCAAACTCTGGCGAAGAAGGATAAAACTCGCACAACACTTGAAAAAACTCGCACACTCAAAAAAACTTCTCCTTTATCCAATTACCTGCAAACAATTAACACAACAAGTTTGAAACAACTTTTAATAACAAAAACGAATTAAACAAAAACGGTTACACTTGAAATCACAAGAATTGACGAAGAACACAAAATCAACAAAAACGTAAAATTGATCGATCAAATGTTAGAGTTATGAAACAAATTATATACCAATCAACTCTAAATCAAAAACTGAACGCAATATGTTCTCATGCATCAAAATGTATCTATAATTCATCATCTAAAACTCAAAATTCGAATTAAACACACTAATTAAAACACCAAGAACACACACAATGATGACTTTCTAAAATTGATCGATTTCTCCCTAAATTCTTGGAATTAAACTCTGAAATTTTTGGCAATAAACATGTATATTATACGCACAACATATCCAAAAATTAGATCAATTGGATCAACATAGAAGTTTCTATAAATTTTCAAAGGTTCAGCTCTGTTTTGGTTAGAAAAACGATTTCAGCAACTTTAAAATCAAATTACTCTCAACGTATTTGGAATTAGTCTTTGAATTTTCCAGGAATTTTTTGTTATAATAACCCTTAGAATCTTTCAAATCTGTAGCCTTCAACTCCAATCCAAAAAAAGTTCCAAAAATCGATCTCAAGAACGTAAAAAACGAATTTCAGACATTAAAGATTTGATTACTCAATGCTCGTGTCGAACTTGGACTTGAAATTTTACTAAATCTTGTTAATATTCAAAACATATCCAAAATTCAGCTCAATCGGTCAATGTATGAATTTTCTAAAAATTCCAGAAGATCACAGCTCAAAATTTTGACTTTTTCGGTTGAACTTTTGTTGATTTCTTGCAAGATTTTGGAATTTTGATTCACCCCCTAAGCTCTAATACTAATTGATAATAATAGATCTAGGTGATCATAACATGAACACAAACTTTCCTTTTATCGAATGATTGAATTTTGCTCTCAACGTGTAAATCAAAGATGAAAATGGCAAAGTCTTGGAAAATTCCTATGGAATTTTCCTATTTATACTAACCTAAAATCTAATTATCATCTAATTACATGATTGACCCTAGACTTCTATGCTTATAATTATAATTGTTTTCATCTCTATATATTTGTTCCTAACAAAAACAATACAACTGTGGATTTTCATTTAAATAATTATATTAAGATAAAATAAATAATTAAATTGATATATTTCATTAAATTTTAGATACTACATATACATAAATTATATATTATCATCACACAAGATTCAATAGACATGTATCCTCATTATTTAGGTTTACTTCCTAAATTGTTATTGATTTTTAAATTAAAGAACCAATTATGTAGTCATTGAAATCACCTTAATTAGTGATTAATATTTGTCTTTTCAATTGAAAATAAAATAAGTTACATACCAATTTATTATCAATATTAACCCATCTAAATTATAAAATTCATTTTATCTCCTTGATTGTTGGCCTATATATACATTTGTTAGAGGTGACAAAGAACCGATGTAAAAAATGAAGATCACAAATGCATTGCATATATTTGTTGGTTTCTCATGGTGTAATATTTACTACTCTACTCTTCTTCAAATCCAAATATATAAGTTCATATCATTTATCTCGTAAATTTATGAGTTTTTTTATTTTTATATACAATTTTGTTGGTTTGGTTTTTGTATTTTTGATGGATAGATGCATCATACCTCATAGGGATTTTAAAGTATACATGTCACTAATTTTTTCAATGTGCTTGCTAATTATGTTGGAAATTTAAAGAATTGGAAAATTCTTAAGGTTCTCGTGTCATTAATTGCTGTTATATTTATTTTAAAATTACATATATTTATTGATACACTTCATTTGATTAAAGTTAAGTTGTCCATGTCAATAAATATTCATGTCATAAATGATTTCATGTTTATAGCCATTAAAATTCATATAAAAATTACAATGATCATTATTAAATCAAACTATATTATTTATTATTTAAGTTATTTGATTAGATAGGTTAAGTCCATTTCAATAAAGACTCATTCCATAAACGATTTCATGTATAAAGTATTTAAATTCAATATAATAAATTACAATGATCATATATTAGATCAAAATATATTATTTTATTATTTAATTTATATAACTTGATAAGCTGGCCATATGTTATTAAACTCCATATAATAAACCATAATGATATTTATTTAGATCATTATAATTTATTTTATTTTGATTTGATTTGATAAGTTGAGTCATATAACAATAAAATCCATGTAATAAGGTGTATTCATAATTTATTTAGATCAAAATAATTTATTTTATTAGTTAATACAAAAAATAACATGGGTTATCAAGTAGATAGCAATATATAATATTAAGTCATTGATTTAATTTGTTTAATACCAAAAAATAGTCATAAAAATCATTTATTTATTTAATTTAGTAACATCATAAAGACAACATGTGTCAACTAACATTTATTTAGATATGATATATATCATTTATTTATTTAATTTCAAAATACCACAAAGACAATATGTTAGGCACAAAAAGGCCTCAGTCAAACCTGCTTTGCATCTGAGGGGGAGATTATAAATCAAACCTGTCGATGCTTTTGAAGGTTGAATTTAAGGCCTGTTATATGCCTTATTGAAACCTGAAAATAATTTGCAATATCAGTCTAAAGCTGTTCTATGTGTTGCATGTGTTGCAACAAAGGCAGTTTTGCCCAAGCTGTTCAGTCTGCTGAACAGGCTGCACATAAACTGTCTACGCTGCTCTACACTGATGAGCAGCTTGGGCAGTTTACAAGTGTTCTGTTCTTTGTGAACAGAACCTGTTCTTTGTGAACAGGCTAAACACTTTATGGAATGTGTTTCCAAGTCCTCATGTATTGTTATTTGACTACAAGATCAGTTTACAAAGTCGAAGACAAAGTGGAAATCAGAACTGCTCAGCCTGCCCAAGCTGTTCTGTTACATGAAGACAAAAGGTTATTTGAAAAAGGGTGACAGACCTTTTTCTTATATCAAAATAGGCCTTTACAAGGAAGAAAAACACAAAGTTGACATTCCTTATTTGGTTAAAGGCAATGCAACAGTAGACAAAGTGAAAAGACAAAAGTTCTGCACATGTGAAGACAAGTCTGCTTTTCAGAAAAGTGCAGAAAAGGTTATGTTGTCTTTTCAACAAGACTTCTCCTTTTTCATTTCGTCCAATGAAGAAGCTTCACTTAGATCCTCTGAATGGGTATAAAAAGAAACTTCCAAGGATTGATTAAAAAAAAGCCAAAAAGCTAAGTGCTAAAAACAAGAGTGAACGTGCATTCAAAGTGTGTCTTTCATGCATGCAAGTCTGCTTGAATAAAACAGTACTCAGTGTCTAAGCTGTTCTTGTTCAAGCTGTTCCTCAGAGTCTTGTAAACACAGTGAGTGATTCTTAGTGAGTGTATTCATTGTAATTAGTTTAAGTCAGTCTTAGACTAGTTAGATATACTGTTGTATCTGTCATCTCAGCTTGAACCTTTCCGCATTCAAGCTTGTTTGTAATTAACATTTGTTAATAATACATACAAACATTGAGAAAATTGTGTGTAGTTTTTAAAGTGCTGTATTCACCCCCCCCCCTCTACAGCTTAAAGCTATACACTTGGGATATCTTTTGGGACCTACAACTGGTATCAGAGCAGTTTAGAGTGTGTGTCATTCTAGATCTCTCATTCTCCCAAAATTTCCATGGACAACAGTGCTGCAAATTCCTCATACTATGACAATGGCTCAATGGGCAAACCTCCAAAGTTCAATCAACAGAACTTTTCTGGTTGGAAGTGCAGAATGATGCTCTACTTAGAGAATCTGGATGTACAACTACCAGAGATTGTAATGGAGGGTCCCTATGTGCCAACCTCTATTACAACAATAACTCCTGCTGTTGAAGGAGCTGCTCCTGAGATCAGAACATTTGAGAAAGCAAAAGCTCAATGGTCTGATGAAGACAAAAGACTGGTGGCTCTTGATGCAAAGGCCAGAAACAATCTGGTCATCTCTCTACCTGATGATGTGTTCAAACAGGTTGAGAAGATGAAGACTGCCAAGGAGATGTGGGATACTTTGTGTACCGTCTATGATGGACCCACAATCACACTTGACAACAGGATTAACAATCGTGTTAGACAGTATGAACTCTTCTTTGCAAAACCAAAGGAGACTCTCACTGAAACCTACACTAGGTTTACTGCTCTTGTAAATGATCTCAAAGTTGTTGGGATCACCAAGGACAGTCTGACTTTGGTAAACAAATTCTTAGATGTTCTGCCTAAAGAATGGAATTATTTTTCTACAATTTTAAGGAATTCAGGTACCATCAAAAGTATGGATCTTGTTAACCTATATGGATCCTTACTAAATGATGAGCAATCAAGGCAACAGAAGAGAAATGCCTTGGAAAATTCTAAGAAAGGTGCAGCCTTTGTGGCTAGTGTGAGACAACCTGTAAATCAAGTGAGTGATGTGTTCATTCAACCTGATCAACAGGCTGATGATAAGGAGGAAATATCTGATGAGGAAGACAATGCAGATAATGCTGAACTGGATGATGAGCAGATGATAGCCATGCTTGTCAAAAGGTTCAACAGGAAAGGGTTTGGAAGAAACATGCTACAGGGAAGCTCAAATGCTGTCAAAAAGAAAGCATTTGACAAGACCAAAGCTGAGTGCTTCAAATATGGCAAAACTGGCCATATAGCTGCCGACTGTGTGTCAAAAGCTGTTGGTCAGGCATCCAAACCACACAAGACAAACAAGGATGATGGCTACAGGGTTAAGTACCTTATGGCCATGGCTAAGCTGAGGAAGTTAGAAAACTCAGTGGTTTCTAACAGGCAAAAGGGACTAATGGCTGAAACTTGTGACTGGGAAGAGTCTGATTCATCATCTGATGAAGAAGACAACAACTGTCTGATGGCCAACACTGATGTCCCATAAGTTGGAAGCTGAGCTTGATGAATTAAAACACATCAATTCCATTTTACTGGAAGAAAAGAGAGAAACAGATATAAAACATGCTAAGCTTCAAAAGATAGTTGACTCTTGGTGCCAATCTGCACAAAAAGTCAGCCACTGCATAAGTCAGCAGATTCCTACACAAATCCAAGCCTATCTTGGAGGGGATCTTGACACAGCAGCTTCCATTGTTGAGGTTAATAATTTAAAAGAAGACTTGTCCACTCTTGGTGAGCTTCCAAACACTTTTATTCAAAGAGTGAATGGTAAATTAATCTCAACAAACAGGTTTGTCAGGCCTCAAAACACTGACAGCTTGTGTGAACCCAGCTCAAAAGCTGTTGATGAAATCAGTCTTTCATCTAATAAGCTTGCTAAGTGTTCTGCTGATTCACACAAGCAAAAGAAAGGAAAGCATGTCCAAACTGCAGCTGTGGACACCAAACCTATTGACAAAACAGACTTTGGGTCTAAAGCTAGTGTAAAAAGGCATACTAATCCTTTTAATGCTGAACACTTTGAAAATAAGTTTTCAAAGGGAAAGCAGTCTGCCTTTAACAAGAGTAAGTCTCAGGTTGAAGGCAAAACTGCTGTGATTTCAAATAAGTTTTCTAATCATAGTGGTAAACTGGTTTTAAATGAGAATAAGTATTTAAAAACCAGGAATAATGATTATGTTGATAGGCAACATCAATCACATCTCAGGAAGAGCAAAGGCAAAGCCATTGCTCAGCCTGAGAGATCTGGGAATAAGTTTCCTAAACCTGTGGAAGGTCAAAAGCCAATCAAGCTTCCTATCTTTGATATCTGCCCTCCTAAAAAGAGGAAAGAAGAGACAGGCAAAGCTGTGGTTATTGAACTTTCCACTCAAGCTGTTGATTCATCAAAAAGTAATAAGTTTGCTAAATCTACTGATGGAATCAATAGAAATAACCCAGAATGTGTTTCTGAAAAGTCTTCTTCCAAAAATGCTAAAAGAAGAAAATGTTATAAATGTGGAATGAAGACACATTTGGCCAAAGACTGTCCTGATACTGAGGACATGAGGCCTGCTGACTCTGATGGTTCTCTCACTGCCAACATAAACAGTGTTGGAAACATCTCAGTCAATGAGAATGGTATTCAAACTGATACCATTCAAATAGGGAATATTAGTGTTGACATCACAAGTCCATCAACAAATGTTGATGTAGTAGGAGAACTCATCTCTGTGATGAGTTCCCCTAAAAGTATCTAATATTCTTCTTATCACTCTGCAGGAAAAACAACCATCCCAGGTTTGGTATTTGGACAGTGGCTGCTCAGGGCATATGACTGGTTGTAAGAACCTGCTGAGTGATCTCAGGCCTGAAAAGGGCCAAAAGTCACCTTCGGTGACAATGTACAGGGATCCACTGAGGGATATGGAACTCTTAAAGCTGGTGCTGCAGTGTTCAAAAGAGTAGCCTATGTGGTTGGGCTAAAACATAACCTTGTTAGCATAACCCAACTGTGTGATGCTGGCTATAAGGTTAACTTTGATGAGCACCTGGGTTACATTTTGGATCCCCAAGGCAAAGTTGTGTTGTGTGCTCAACGAAAGAAAGGTGTATATGTTGTGGACATGCAATCAGCTGATCCCACAATTGAAACCTGCTTTCTCACAAGAACAAATGCAGACTTAAACTGGTTATGGCATAAAAGGCTGTCACATCTGAACTTCAAGAACATCAACAAACTCTGTAAGAAAGAGTTGGTGACAGGTTTGCCTTCTATGACCTTTGTTAAAGATACACTCTGCACAGCTTGTGAGAAAGGCAAGCAGAGAAAATCATCATTTAAATCCAAACATAACTTCTCTATTGATACTCCTCTCTTCTTAATCCATATGGACTTGTTTGGACCTGTTAATGTCCCAAGTCTAGGAGGAAGAAGATACACTCTAGTAATGGTTGATGAGTTCTCCAGGTACACATGGGTTATCTTCTTGAAGAGCAAAGGAGAGGCTGCTAGAGAAATTATTGGATTTGTGAAAAAGATGGAAATGCTGAACTCTGCCCAAGTAAAGCAGCTTAGAAGTGATCATGGTACTGAATTCAGAAACAGTACTCTTGAAGACTTCTCTGAAGAGAAAGGAATTACTCAAAACTTTTCCGCTGTAAGAACTCCACAACAAAATGGAGTTGCTGAAAGGAGAAACAGAACTCTCATTGAAGCTGCTAGAACCATGCTGTGTGCATCTGGTTTACCTTCATCATTCTGGGCTGAAGCTGTTAACACTGCCTGCTTCACCCAAAACAGATCCTTAGTGGTGAAAAGGTTCAACAAGACTCCTTATGAGCTGCTCAAAGGGAGGAAACCAAATGTCAGTTACTTCCATGTATTTGGCTGTCCCTGCTTCATTTTGAATCAAAGGGATCAACTGGCAAAGTTTGAACCAAAAGCTGATGAAGGTGTGTTTGTTGGCTACTCTGCTATCTCTAAAGCCTACAGAGTGTACAACAACAAAAGAAAGGTGATAGATGAATCTATCAATATCACCTTTGAAGAGTCCAAGAATGCTACCACCAAAGCTGTTCCTGAATCAGTTTCAGGAGAATTAAACTATGATGATCTGATGCATTCAAACAGTGAAGAGGACTCAAAAGCTTCCACAACACCCAGTGTGGAACCTGTTAATCATGATGGACATGATGGTGATTATGTCAATACACCCTGTGTGAATAAGTGTACTGACCTAATTACAACTGCATGTCCTGAACCTATCAATGCTGATTTTCCTGGTTCCTCTGCTGATATGTTCAACAGTGGTCAGTCATGTTCAACAAGTGAGCAGGCTCAAGACAACAGTGTGTCTGAAAATCTTGAGAGCTGTTCAACAGGACCTGCTGAAGCTGCTAATAACTTAGGAGATTCATCATTGAAGAATGATCCTAAGTGGATCAGATGTCACCCCAATGATCAAATAATTGGTGACATCAACAAAGGAGTACAAACAAGGTGGGACAGCTTAGGGAACTTTTGTATGTTCTCTAGCTTTGTTTCACTAATGGAGCCAAAGAAAGTGGATGAAGCACTAAAATATGCCAATTGGATCACTGCCATGCAAGAAGAACTCAATCAGTTTGAGAGAAACAAGGTATGGAAGCTGGTTCCTGCACCTAAAGGCAAAACTATAATTGGCACTAAATGGGTTTTCAGAAATAAGATGGATGAGCAAGGTCATGTCATAAGAAATAAGGCAAGACTGGTTGCTCAAGGTTATAGACAGGAGGAAGGCATTGACTATGATGAGACATTTGCTCCTGTGGCCAGACTAGAAGCAATTCGTTTGTATCTAGCCTACGCTGCTCATAAGAGCATTAAGGTATTTCAAATGGATGTGAAGACTGCATTTTTAAATGGAAAGCTGCAAGAAGAAGTTTATGTCAAGCAGCCTCCAGGTTTTGAAAATGAACATCATCCAGGTTTTGTCTATAAGTTGGACAAAGCTCTCTATGGTCTCAAACAAGCCCCTAGAGCCTGGTATGACACTCTTACTGAGTTCCTTATGAGCAATGGGTATTCCAGAGGTAAAGTGGATACTACACTGTTCATAAAGAAGGTGAAATCTGATATTATGCTTGTTCAAATTTATGTGGATGATATAATATTTGGTTCTACCAATGAGCAGTTATGCAAGAATTTTTCATTACTCATGAAATCTAAATATGAAATGAGTATGATGGGAGAACTTACTTTCTTTTTAGGATTACAGATTAAACAAACCTCAACTGGAATTTTCATAAATCAAAGAAAGTATACATTAGATCTCTTGAAAAAGTTTAAATTTGATCAAAGTTCTCCTATTAAAACCCCAATGGCAACCAATGTAAAATTGGATGCTGATACCAGTGGCAAAGCTGTTTCAATAACAGCTTACAGAGGTATGATTGGGAGCTTGCTATATCTAACTGCTAGTAGACCTGATATTATGTTTGCCACCTGTCTGTGTGCTAGGTTCCAAGCTGATCCAAAGGAATCTCATCTAGCTGCTGTTAAGAGAATCTTCAGATACCTGAAGGGTACACCAGGTTTGGGTCTTTGGTATCCCAAAGACTCCAGCCTTGAACTAACAGGTTATTCAGATTCTGATTTTGCAGGCTGCAGGCTAGATAGGAAAAGCACAACAGGTGGATGTCAACTCCTTGGTGGTAAGTTGATAAGTTGGTGCAGCAAGAAGCAGAACTCAGTGTCTACTTCTACTGCTGAAGCTGAGTACATTGCTGCTGGAAGCTGCTGTGGGCAGATTCTGTGGATGCAGCATCAGCTTGAAGATTATGGGCTTGTGTATAGGAAAATTCCTATTCTGTGTGATAACACAAGTGCCATAGCCATTTCCAACAATCCAGTTTTTCATTCAAGAACAAAGCATATTGAAGTCAGACATCATTTCATCAGGGATCACATCCAGAAAGGTAATGTGGAGGTAAGTTTTATTTCCACAAATGAACAGCTTGCAGACATTTTCACCAAACCTCTGGATGAAACAAGGTTTAATTACCTTGTCAGCAAGCTGGGCATGTTAAACAAAAGTGACTAAGTGTCCTCAAAGGTCTAAAACTGTGTATGTCTCACACTGATCAAGTTTCTCAGAACAGCTTAGACAGACCAGGCTCTGCGTGTTATGTACTTAGCCATTTTTCTGAAATCCTTGATCAGCTTGAACATACAACAGGCTGAACACAAACAGTTTACTCGTCCAGCCTGATCTGCTGGTCCATTCTTCACTCTCATTCCCTCACACTGACTTACAAGATATTATCTTGTAACCTGCTCAGCTATTGGACACAACCTGTTCCTACATAGTTGGACAGGCTGAGGGAACAGCTTGAAGAATGAACAGCTTGTGATGACTCTGCTCATCACAGGTTTGACCAACAGCTTAGACCAACAGTTTTAATTACCTTTCTTCAAACTTAAGTTACTTAATTAATGTTTTTATTTAACTTAATTACTGCGGATAATGTGGGTTACGTGTGTTAGTGATTAAAAAGGGCTCAAGTGGTCTGACAAACGGTCTGACATGGACAACCGTTCCGTTTTCCGTTAACGACCTTTTCAAATCAACCGCCCAAATCTTTCTCTCTCATACACACTCACATTCAAATCCTATAAATACCTCATACTGTTACATCTTCGTCTTCCTCACTACTATCATCTGCCTTCTAAGAACCCTAAATATTCGACTAAGTGTCTTGTGCTTCTGCTACTTTCTCTACTCCCAAAATGGCTCACAGAAATAACCCCTTCCTACCAGTGTTTGTTGGTGATGATGTGCAGAAGCATCCATCAGTCACCACAATGCTAACCCTCAAACCCACAAACTACATTGCCAACCTTACAATCCCCAAAAACTATGTGGGGAAAGGTTATGATCAAATGGTGGAGTTTTTGACAGTTCATCCGTTGAACTATGCTATGACTGCAACTCCTGGTGTCCTGTACCAGGAGATGGTGTACGAGTTCTGGTACACTTGTGCCTACAACCCCAACACCAAAGTCATCAAGGGGACTATTCTCAATGGGACTCAGACCATTGAGATTACTGCTGATCTTCTCAGGGAGGTTCTTCATTTACCCATTGCTGATTCATATGATATGCCTCAGCCTGAAAATGAGCAAATGGGAAACTTGCTATGCTTTTGTGGTGTAGCAGAACCAAAAATTGGAGCAACGCTGTACAGGAAGGATTTGTCTCCTACCTACAGCTTTCTATTTGCTTCTGTGATGATGAGCTTCAGTAGCAAAGTTGGTTCATTTGACCAACCGAGCGGTGATGAAGTCCCAATAGTCCTACAACTGGTGGATGGGACTACAATTGATATGGCTAAGTGGATATTTCTGAACTTGAGGAACCTGGTGCAGCAAGAGCCAAGACCAGCTGCTGTTAGATACCCCAGGTTTCTGAGCCTCATATTCAGATACATTTGTCGTGAGCATCTGTACAACTCTCAGCCTTTACTTCATACTGCTGCATTCCCTGTAATAGGGAATAGAGTTTTCTACACTGCTGTACTTCCAAATGAGCCTCCTCTGTCCACACCAATGAGGAGGTTGTTAGGATTGGTGGAAGGACCCTCTGCTGTGAGGGTGGATCCAGAAGCTGCTGCTCCCACGATAAAATCCAAAGCCAGGTCCAAACTTGTAAAGAGGACCTTGGCATCAGCTGAAGCTGGGCCTGTGCAAAAGAAGGCCAAAACAGCTCGGTCTGAGTCTGCTCTCTTAGCCTCTGTGGCTGAGGGGGAGCAGCCTCCTCACCCTGAAGCCTCTGTGGCTGGTGCCTTTGTGGCACCTGAGACTATGGAACAGGCCAACCCACCTGTTTCTGACCCAGTCTCAAAACCTGTCCAGTCTAAACCCCTCATCACCTATCCATAATCACCCACTTCATCCATTCACTACCAACGAAAATCCCTCTCCAAAAAGAAACCAGCCCAAACAACCACCTCCTCTGTTCCCTCCCAACAGGGTTCAGTTGTAAGAGAAGCAACCCCTGCTGCCTCTCCTATATTGGGAGAAGGTTCAGCCCAATTGGAGCATGCTTCACTCCAACCTGAGTCCACCCAGCGTCAACCTAGACCCTCTGGTTCCTCCCAACAGGAACCAGTTGTACAAAAGGAGATAACCACCTCAACTATTCCAGCCTCCCAACAGGCTGAGAATATTGAAAGACAGGAGCCCTCTCCACTCCATACTGAGTCCACACTGTCCCCCACTCAAATCTCTTTACACCCAGAGTCTGCACGAGGTGCCCACGCTGCTGGTATGGACCAGTCAGCAGCTCAGCCTCAAACTTCTGCTCCCCATGATACAGCTGTTCTGCACCAAACAGCTGCTGAGGGACCAACACCCCAAGCTGATGAACCTCAGGGATCATACCATCCCTCTGGTGAGGCTGCTCCCTCTATGCAGACTCCATCAGCAAGTTTCACCACTGCTGATGTTGAAATGCATATCCCCTCTCCCCATGATGAGGTGCTTTTACACCAAGGCACTGCAGAGGGAACACCCACTGGCCTTCATGAGGATGTTGCAACACAAGCAGCATCTGAAAGGCCCCCAACATCAACCCCTTCTCCTGATGAAGCAGCTACAGCCGCTGCTGAGGTACCCTTTGACCCCTCCAAGCTGGGCCACATTACTTTTGCCCAGGCTATGGAGCTTCTTTCAAATGTTCCTCTTCCCTCTCCATCACATCCTCATACACCAGCCTCCTCATCATCTTCTCCATCTACCCAATCTAAACAGTCCACCCACACACCTCTATCTCCTAAAGACCTACCTTTGAAGGATCAGCTTTCTCTGCTGACCAACAAAGTTGGTTCTTTAGAAACTACTATGACCTCTCTACCCTCTATTATTTCAGACTCTGTGTCTGAACAGCTTAAGGGATTCTTTGATTTGTTCAAAGATTCCTTCCCTGCCACTCCACAAACAGATAATTCTCCACAGCTGTTAGCACTCACTGCACAACTGCAAAATGTGTCCACCTCCCTCTCCTTTATTCTTTCATTGCAACAGGACTCTGTGTCCTCAATGACAGCTATTTCTCAACAGCTGTCATCTCTCCTAACTTCTTGCAACACTACTCTTCCTACTACTCTAGCCAGCTTGAACAACCTCATTAGCTCTCTATCAAATTCTGTGTCATCAAACCTTGCTGATGTGCAAGATTCTCTCGAATTACATCTTGCACAGCTTCAAAGTTTGCTGTTCACCGAGTCTGATAGGGAAAATATTGTTAAGCTGACCTCCCTTGCTGATACCCAATCCTCTTCTCTTCAGTCCAGTCTTACCCAGCTTGCAGAGGTGAAGGACAACTTGGCATTCTTAGTGAATAGCCTTGTTGGCCCCAGGCCTGCTGCCAAAACTGCTGGCATGCCTGATGACTTTGTGTCTTCAGGCAGACCGGGTGTTGAAGGTGCTGGTCCATCTCCTTCAAAGGGGGAGAAGTCGTCTGCCTCTAAGACTAAGTCTAAGGGGGAGAAAACTTCTTCTCCTAAGGAGAAACCAGTGCCTACAGCACTAACTGGTCAACAAGCAGGAGCTTCAACAGGTACACTGGAAGGTGCCTCTCATGCTGCTCAGCCTACTCAGGTTGAATCTCCAATCCCTGCTCAATCTAAGGGGGAGGAAACTATTCCTGAGGGCAAGCCAAGCAGCAGAAGGAGGCATCTGATCTTAGAAGAAGTAGAAGAGGAGGAGGAAAGTCCTGAAGCTGCTGTCACTAAAGCAGCTAAAGGTAAAGCAATAGCAGCAACTGATCCTCAACAGCATAAAGCGGCAGAAATCCAATTTGACAATGCCAGGGCCAAAGAAATGGGTCTTCCTATGCATAAGTATTTTGAGTTTAGAGAAGAACAGCTTCAAGCCCTGGAAGCTTTAAGAAAAGAAGAAGAGTCTGCAAAAGCTGCTAAGTCTTTTGCACTTCAAGAGGCAAGGAAAGTTAAGATGTCCTCTCTTGTTGTGCAAAAGAAAATTTTGGAAGCTGGTAAGGGATCAGTAGAGGAAAAGGAAGCTGAAAAAGAAAAAGGTGCTCTGGTCTCAGTGGCCAAAACTTCAGTGCCTTCTGCAAGAGCTCAATTTCACTTTGACAACCTGGCAAGAAGAAAATTTCAAGATGTTGCTGATAGAAGGCTTGCTAAGGAGGCAATTGTCAAAGCTGTGCCAATTTCAAGAAAGGGCAGTCAGTGGAAGTTGAAAATAACCAGAATGGGTGCAGCAGGCCCAGAACTAGAAACATATGACTTCACTGATGTTGCACAAATGGGGTACAGAGAATGGATTGAGCTGGCAGTTGCTCTGAGTGAGTCTAAGTCTGAAACTGCTAAGACTATCAGAGCATATGTAATGAAGCTGATGGAGAGAGTGAAGAATCTTGGCCTGATCTCCAAAGAAGTAAGTGAAGGTGTCTATGTGACACAACCAAAAATAAAGGCCAGGAGGACAAGGAAGGACACTAAAATGGAACAACTCCTCATCCTGATAGAACAAGGTGACTATGCTATTGAGATGAAAGGAGTTGATCACAGCCTGCCTAGTGGAATTGAGTTTGAAGATGGCAAGATCATTGAAGAGCCTGAGCTGGGGGCATTTTTTGTAGATCCCTTAGCTCAGAAGAAATGCTTTCAGAGAGCATCAGATCTATACAAGGTGGATCTGAGACAGCTGGTAGCCTTCAGACTTGCAGTTTCATTCAGGCAGTCAAGCAGGTGGAGAGCAGCTATCTGGGATCAGCTCAGAAGCTGTTATGAAAGAGGTGAACTTGAGGATCCCAAGTTTATGATAATAAGAAGTGAGATTCAAGAACTTGAGGATACTAGAGAGGAACTAGAGAAGATGTTTGAAGATCCCCCTCCATTGTGATGAAGTCCATCTGCCATCTGGGTAGGTGATGAATGGAAGCTGTCCATCAGTTGGACAGGCTTACCATTTTCTGCTCCTAACAAAAACAGTCCAATGTACATTAGTTGTACTTTATTTACATATGTTGTAATTTCCTTTTACATTAGTTGTAATATACATCAGTACATCAGTTGTACTTTTGTAAGAACATGTGTTGTTCTAATGTAATCAAAAATCAGTGTATATATAAACTGATCTTTTACTTTATGTTGATGTTGTAATTTTATTTCAACAAATGTACTGTAAAAATATATAGTGACTTTTGATAAGACCAGCTTAGACTGGTTATTGCAAATAGGGGGAGATTGTTAGGCACAAAAAGGCCTCAATCAAATCTGCTCTGCATCTGAGGGGGAGAATATTAATCAAACCTGTCGATGCTTTTGAAGGCTGAATTTAAGGCCTGTTATATGCCTTATTGAAACCTGAAAATGATTTGCAATATCAGCCTAAAGCTGTTCTATGTGTTGCATATGTTGCAACAAAGGCAGTTTTGCCCAAGCTGTTTAGTCTGCTGAACAGGCTAGACATAAACTGTCTACGCTGCTCTACACTGATGAGCAGCTTGGGCAGTTTACAAGTGTTCTGTTCTTTGTGAACTGAACCTGTTCTTTGTGAACAGGCTAAACACTTTATGGAATGTGTTTCCAAGTCCTCATGTATTGTTTTTTACTACAAGATCAGTTTACAAAGTCGAAGACAAAGTGGAAATCAGAACTGCTCAGCCTGCCCAAGCTGTTCTGTTACATGAAGACAAAAGGTTATTTGAAAAAGGGTGACAGACCTTTTTCTTATATCAAAATAGGCTTTTACAAGGAAGAAAAACACAAAGTTGACATTCCTTATTTGGTTAAAGGCAATGCAACAGTAGACAAAGTGAAAAGACAAAAGTTCTGCACATGTGAAGACAAGTCTGCTTTTCAGAAAGGTGCAGAAAAGGTTATGTTGTCTTTTCAACAAGACTTCTCCTTTTTCATTTCGTCCAATGAAGAAGCTTCACTTAGATCCTCTGAGTGGGTATAAAAAGAAACTTCCAAGGATTGATCGATTAAGCCAAAAAAAAAAAAAAAAGCTAAGTGCTGAAAACAAGAGTGAATGTGCATTCAAACTATGTCTTTCATGCATGCAAGCCTGCCTGAATAAAACAGTACTCAGTGTCTAAGCTGTTCTTGTTCAAGCTGTTTCTCAGAGTCTTGTAAACACAGTGAGTGATTCTTAGTGAGTGTATTCATTGTAATTAGTTTAAGTCAGTCTTAGACTAGTTAGATATACTGTTGTATCTGTCATCTCAGCTTGAACCTTTACGCATTCAAGCTTGTTTGTAATTAACATTTGTTAATAATGCATACAAACATTGAGAAACTTGTGTGTATTTTTTAAAGTGCTGTATTCACCCCCCCTCTACAGCTTAAAGCTATACACTTGGGATATCTTTTGGGACCTACAAAAGCCTTCTGATTTGTTTTCTTGAGGAACTCTGATTTCTTTGGAAGTAGATATGCTTGAATCTTTAAATATAAATCTCTTCTTGAATTTCAGCACTTTCTGTTTATTAAATTGTTAAGCAGCTTGAAGTTTATCTATTGAGCAGCTTGAACTTTTGAACTGACAGCTTGAACTTTTGAACTAGCAGCTCGAACTTACTCAACTAACAGCTTGAACTTTGTAATTACACAGAAAATCTACTAACAGTCTGAGAAATCTAACTAACAGCTTGACATACTTAGAATATTTCCGAACAATCTCCCCCTAACTTAAACTCTTTACACAAGACGTTAAGTTTTTTTTTTTTTTTGTACAAATAAGAAAATAAAACAAAGTAAAACCGTTATTTACAAACTAAGGCATCCAAAAGCTTACATTTGTGAAAGTTTCTGATTTATTTCCTTTATAAAATCTCTTTTCAACTCCTCTTTATCACAGTGAATCTTTATTGAGCTTATTTGGAGTAACCAAGCCTTTGGCAGATTAAAGAACTCAAAATTGTAGAACCTGCTGGATCTGTCTGCAAATTTGAGTCTATATGTCATTGATTTGGCATATATATCAACCTGGACAATCTTCATCTCCTTGGCAGCTTCCATTTATACTCTTGTAGACTCTGGATCAAAAATGCTTCTAAGGTCTTTTACATTTCTTTGAACCCATACACAGTGAGACCTTGAATGACTAACAGATCCAATGTGATGTAATTTTGTCAGATCATCTCTGGTCAGCCTTTGTGCCATCTGAGCTAGACTCTTATATTCTTCTTCTGGACCAGCTTCTCTTCTGATTACAAAGTGATAGTTCAAATCAATGTTATCCATTGATTTGGCATACCGGTAAGTAATAGGCGGTTTGGAGAAGTCATACTGATCCAGGGCCTTTTCAATTTCTAGAGCCTTTTGAAGTTGTTGTTCAAATAATATTCTTTTGACCTGATCAACCTTTGTTTGAGGAGGAGGATCACTGACACCAGCTTGAGGAGGATCACTGACACCAGCTTGAGGAGGTTCTTGTTGGCTTTGAACTTGTTGGGAGACTTTTGCTGCTTCTTGTTTTTCCATCTCCTTGTCATGTAAGGCCTGAAGCTTTTCTGTTGTCCATGATTGAGCCATTATTCTTGGTATTCCAACTGATCAAATGAACAACAGCTAACTGATCATCTGTATGAATTTTGGTAACTTGGATTGATTTCTTCTCATTACAATCTCTTATAAAATGAAATCTAATGTCTATGTGCTTGGTTTTGGGAAATTTCACTGGATTTTGTACAATGCTTATTGCACTTGAGTTGTCAATGTAAATAGGAGTAGATCTAAAAGTTCATACCATAGTCTCTCAGTTGATTCAGAATCCACATCACTTGGGAACAGCAGCTGGCAGCTGCTACATATTCTGCTTCAGTAGATGAGGTGGAAACAACTGTTTGCTTTTTGCACTGCCAAGAGACTAGTCTTGCTCCTAGATATTGGCATCCACCAGTTGTGGATTTTCTGTCAATGTTGCAGCCTCCATAGTCACTGTCAGAATAGGCTGTTAGTTCAAGAGGAGAGTCTTTAGGATACCATAGGCCCAACTGTGGTTGGCCTTTGAAGTATCTAAAAATTCTCTTAACAACAAACAGATTTGAGTCCTTTGGAGCACATTGAAACCTGGCACAAACACAAACAACAAACATTATATCAGGTCTAGAAGATGTGAGATGCATTAGTGAACCTTTCAAGGATCTATATAAGTGAATGTCCACATCCACTCCATCTTTGTTTGCATCAAACTGCTTGTGAGAGTCCATTGGAGTACTAGCAACTTTGGTATCTTTGTAACCAAACTTTTCCAGGATGTCATTAACATACTTTGATTGACTAATAAAAAGTCTCGTGGGCTTCTGCTTGACCTGCAATCCTAGAAAGAAGGTGAGTTCTCCCATTGAACTCATTTGAAACTTTTTGTGCATCAATGTCTCAAACTCCTTGCACAGAATGTCATTTGAGACACACTTAGTAAATTATACTTCAGCTGTTCAACATACAAAACGTCATTGAAAATCATATTGCCTGCTTTGACAGTACCCTTACCTGTTACCTTACCTCCCTTGGAATTTCCACCAAATGCAACAAATCCTCCTTCAAAGCCTTTGAAATTTGACAAGCATTCAGAATTGCCTGTCATGTGCCTAGAGCATCCACTATCCATATGCCATCTTGTTTTATGTTGGGTCCTGTGGGTGCCCTGCACAAATAAAAGCTTAGTTAGTAGTGGAGTAAACCCAAACCAAGTTGGTTTTGGGTTGTCCTTGTGCATTGACATAACTAAACACTGTTTGTGTCTTTTTATACTTAGTGAGATCCACTGGTGGATTTTGTGAAGAATATTTAGTTATGACATGAGGTATCCACGTGTTCTTTCCAACCTTTTCATTAACAGTCTCAGATGATCCATTACCAGTTCCAGTTTTAGGCTTAGCAGTTTGAACTGAGTTTTTAGTGCTAACAGCTTCAGAGTTTGCACTACCAGTTCCAACTTTAGACTTAACAGTCTCAACATTTGTATCAACAGTTTGATCTGAGTTTTTGCCTTTAACACACCATATCTGTTTAATATTTGCTTTGGATTTTGCTAAAACTTGTTTTTGGTGTTTAGGCTGTCTTTTGTTGACTTTTAAGAACCTGTGGTCAACTATCTTCTTTGGAACTGGTGTAACAGGTGGTTTGGCCTTTGAATTTTTTGTGTTTTGAACAAATGCCTGTTTTTTAACCACAGTATGTTTTGCAACAGATGGTTTATACAAACAATGCCTGGCCAAATGGTTTTTCCTGCCACAATGGAAACATCTTTTGACTGTTTTGATTGGAGAACCAGTTTTGTTAGACCATAACTGGTTCTTGTTCCTTTGATTTCTCCTTACCTGCTATTGTGTGGGAAACTTTTGGACACCATGCTTTTGGCATGTGCAGATTGGAAGAATCTTACCCCTTTTATTAATTTTTGAGGAAGATGCAATGTTACAGTTAGAAAGTACAGAAGCATTATTGCATACACTCATCTTCTCTTTTCCTTTCTCACTGGGGGTAGGGGTTTCTATAGGTGCACTCATTGTTTTGGTTTCTCTCTCAACTTCTTTACACTAACAGCCTTCATTTGGAATCAGTTCTTCTTTAGATTCAGGACTGTTTTCAAGGATAGGATCTACAGTTGTCATTGTCTCATCTAATGGTTCATTAACAAGCCTATCAGCAACTTCACTCATGGGATGGATGTATTTGTTGTTGTATGGGGGTGGAGTGGCACTGTATCCTATACCTTCTTTAGGATTGAGATGAGATTTTACCCTGCCTTTAAATTGAACTTCCATTAGGTGTTCTAGCTTTTGATTTGCCAGCTTGAAGATTCCTAAATCTATATTGACAGATTCTATTTTCTTGTTAGCTTCTAACACCTTCTGTTCAGCCTCTTCTAGTTTCTTATTTAGGGTCTCTATTTTCTTATATGGTTCCTTTTTCTCCCACTCATGATATGTTCTATCATGTCCCATCTGAATCTCATCATCTTTATAATCATTAATCTGTTTTTCAAGATCTTCTATGGCCTGCATGTACTCATATCTCCTTTCTTCCATCTTAGCTAGAGTTTTGCACATGCTTTCATTATGATCTCTGTACTTTTTACCATATTTTTGCATGTTTGAGAACAGAATTTAGCATTTACCTCAGATGGTAGTTCAGTGGAAGTGACATTGGATGTTTCTGCCATAAGAGCTTGATTTTGAAACTCCTCTTCTGTCTGGTCACTCCAGTCAAACACACTGTCTTCTTGAGAAACAAGTGCTTGTGATGATGAAGCTTGATTAGTTTGATGTGGTCTTGGTGGCTGTTGACCTTGGGATCTGCATTCTCTGGCAAAGTGTCCAAGCTTGTGGCATTTAAAGCATTCAACTTTTGATTTATCAAATGCTGGTTTGCCTTCTGGTCTGGCTTGAAAGTTTGGTCTGCCAGTTCTTTTCAGAAATCTTTTGGCCCTCATAGTCAACATAGCATGCTGCCATTTCAAGTCCATCTCTTCTAGATCATCTGGATGGATTTGTTCTAAATCTTCAGCATTTAGAGCAAACAGTCCATCATTTGCAACAAAAGCTTCATAATGAACTTCAGTAGAGTTACCATCAGCACCTGAAAAGGAATCACAGCAGTTTGATTTATTAGTTAATGCTGATGATAGCAGAGCAGTCTTATGATTGTAAGAAAATGATTTCTTTTTATTTTCAATCACAGTTTCAAACACTCTCAGACTGTTGTAAAGGTCATCCAACTCTATTTCATCAAGAGTATCTTTTGTTCTCCATTGGGCAGCATAGACTGTCAACTCTTCACCAAGTGATCTAAGGAATTTTCTGTTTACTTCATCTTGATTCAAGCTGACTTTGGCACTCTCCAATTCACTTATCAGTTTATTAAACCTGTCAAAAATTTGAGTAAGGTTTTCATTCTTGCCACCAGAAAAGTTTTCATACTGCTGTTTTAGAAGATCTTTTTGATTTCTTTTGGTGCTAGCATTGCCAGCAAATCTTTTCTCTAAAGCAATCCAAAGAGAATGAGCAGTATAGAACTTTTTAAACTGACGTTGATAAGCATTAGGAATGGCTATCTGTAAGAGAGTAAGAGCTTTCACTTCATTCATTCTAGCCTTTCTTTCAAGTTCAGTCTTTGGAGGTGTTTTTATGGGCTTCCCCTCAGCATCTAGTTCAGGATCAACTACAGGAGGATATTCAACAGCTTCCCATATGGCATAATCAATAAATTGAATGTGTTGTTGAATCCTGAGTTTCCACATCTCGAACTCAGTGGGTTTGAGCATAGGTACTTTGAGTCCTTGCCCAGATCCACTACTGCTATTTTCAAATTCCATTGCAGAAAAATAAAAGTTTTAAAAGAAAGCTTCTGACTTTGAAAACAAAAAAAAAACCTGTGGCTCTGATACCACTCTTCAGGATCAAAATCACTACCTAAGATTAGCTGGTTTGAAAGAATCAGAGTGTAAACCAATAACCTTGTATTGAATCAAAGTCCAATTAAGAAGTTTGCGGAATAACACTTAATTGTTTTAAGAAAAAAACTTTCAGAACAAATAACACACAAATATAATCAAAAATCAAATCTTTTGTATTGTCAAACTCACTGGTTACAATCACCTCTAATCTGTTTGATTAGACGAAGAACACAGATTGTTCTTAGGGTTTTACAACCTTAGAGGCTTGAGAAAACTTTAATCAGAAAGCAATTACAATTGAATCAAAACTTGTACGTGCAGACTTACAATAGAATAACCTATCTATCTATATATAAAGCCTTCTGATTTGTTTCCTTGAGGAACTCTGATTTCTCTGGAAGTAGATATGCTTGAATCTTCAAATATAAATCTCTTCTTGAATTTCAGCACTTTCTGTTTATTAAACTGTTAAGCATCTTGAAGTTTATCTGTTGAGCAGCTTGAACTTGAGCAGCTTGAACTTTTGAACTGACAGCTTGAACTTTTGAACTAGCAGCTCGAACTTACTCAACTAACAGCTTGAACTTTGTAATTACACAGAAAATCTACCAACAGTCTGAGAAATCTAACTAACAGCTTGACATACTTAGAATATTTCCCAACAATCTTAGGTTATGACATCGTGCTAGTAATCATAAGTTTTGCCTAGAAATTTAGTAAAATTAACAACCATGCAGTAATTTACATTAAATAACCTAAACAAAAACAAATTAAAAGTAAAAATCTTGCACTAAAAGTGCTACATGGCATGACTATTCTCGCTTACAACAAAAATGAAAGAGAAGTGGCCGGTTACCATGGCCCCTATACTTTATCCAAGTTGCTAAATACTACGAATAGGTAAGTCCTAGTCTATGATATTCTTGCAACATATTTGACCCAAAATGAATGTCTCCGTGACGGATCCAGAAATTTTTTTAATAGGGGTCGAAATTTATCACGCAACAACAGTACGAGTGTTAGTGGTTGTATAAAATTTTTCACACTAAAAACGTTCTGGTCGGTTCATCTTGATTAAATAATACAAGATATGCGTAAATACTACAACGTCATTAATTACGAACTAAAATAAATTATAATCTATAGTTACAAACAACAAACAAGTAACAACAAAACTAAAAAAATCAATTATATTATTAATTAAAAACTAACAACGATATCGATGTCGAACTTATAAAATTTATAAAAAAATATGTTTTAACTATTAGGTTTGGGTATATTTTCTTGGATTTTGTAACAAAACTTTTATCTGTAAATTTTATAAAACTAACAAGGATATTGGGGTCGAAAATTTTTCGATAATATATATAATACGCAAAATAAAAAATTTAATAGGGTTGTTTGACCGCTACCCTAACACTATGGATCCGCCCATGAATGTCTCACCTGATTCTTTCCTTTTCCTGAATTGTTAAATATAGGGTTAAGTGTCATTTTGACCATCCAACTTTCAGATTTTTTTAATTCATCCATTAAACTATTTTTGTGCTGATTTAGCCACTAAACTATATTTGTATATATATTTAGCCACTAAACTTTCTTTTTACCGATTTAACCACTAAAAGTTGTCCCGATCTAGCAACTAAACTATCATATTTTGTACCGATTTAGCCATTTGTTTTATTCATTTTCCCCAAAATAGGACACTATTAGTGGCTAGATCTAACAAAAAATAGTTTAGTGGCTAAATGTGACAAATTTAAAAGTTAAATGGATAAAATGATACTTAACCCTTAAATATACAACTTAAAAGTTTTACTTAGTGAGTTTGTAGATAAATAAAGTCACAACACAAATTATGTGCACAAAAAATGTTTTCTTGATATTTAAGTTTGGTTGTGCTATAATATGATGCCATGATAAGTGATACACCCATTTCAAAATAGTATAATAATTAATGAAATTATATTAGATTAACCATGATTAACATAGTCCAAAGGAAAATCGGGCATGACCCATTCACACGAAATCCATTTCCCTGGTTTAATTTGTCTATATGTAACAGAAGCAATTTATATATATAATTACAAGCTACTTTCAATTTAAATACATCAACTATCATCAACAAATAGGATTTTCACAACCATATCATACATTGGTAGGCAATCTACCCAAAATTTCCCAAAATACTAAGCATTGGGCTTTACCAAAAGTTACTTCAAAAAAACCCAACTAAACCTTGGGACCAGAAACGACAATTTCTTTGTCCTTACTAACACCACCTGAGATAAATAAAATGTGAAGGGGTTAGCAACTAAAATTTGCTAAGTGAGTTACAAGATTGATACGACGTGCATAACATAAAACATGCAAGTGAAAATGATTATAAAAGGGCATGTGCAATATCTAAATAACATTATTTTGGGAATAGAACCCACTGTTTGCATAGATCACAAGGGAGACTCGCGGCCCGCACGTTGCAAACCGGATTAGAACCGGTCTAGACAACTCCAACCGGCACACGAAGTCTTGCCACCTGCTTTGTAAGCTTCCAGAACTAGAAATTTATACGCAAAAACACGTAGTAAGGCGTTTAAATATATATGATAATGTGAACATCTTGTGAGGCCACATAAATGAGCATAACTCAACAATGGGTTTAAACGACTATAAGCATAGCAAGTATGAAATGAATCATCGAAGCACAGTAGGAATGTCAATGTGTATAATTGATGATATCAAATAAGGTTTTCTGGCCATAGGCCATGATCATGTAATAAATTGTCAGCCAGTGCAATGCATCATATGAGAGGATGATGCCCAAAATATAAGCACAATGTCATAATTAAACATAAACATGTAAATATGTATGTAACACACATATCAATTCTACAACTCACAACAATTAGTCTAAAAGTAGCCTTTAAGTAGTAATAGCCTTCAAAAGCTTCTTAAGGCTCCAACTTCGCCCTTAGCCTTCAACTTTGGCAACCGACACTCGCTTATGGTCCAAACCTATCGAACAATGATAATTAAAGCGTTCATAAGTTTATTGTATCATATTAGAAGGTTTGGGAATCAATTGAGGTGTTTAAGTGCTTTCCGTTTGAATTCCTGATTTATACTGACACTGTTGTATCTTATCATTGAGTTTTACAGACATTTAGATGATATTTGATGTTACTTTATGTGTTCTATAAGTATAAGATGATTACATAATGTTATATTGTCATTATAGGGATTAAAACAAGTGTCTTGGGTGAACAGGAGATTGACTCAACGAGTCAGGAAGGTGCCTCGACGAGTCAAAACATTCTGTAATCGAAATTCGGGCACAACAGGCATCGACTCGTCGAGTCATATGGGGTGACTCGACGAGTCGCCCTGGTTTGCAGTCCAGAACATCATTTTTTTTCTTCCCCTGCTCGAAATTCCAATTACTTAAACTCAATTTTCCTCACTTTAACACTTGGAAACTTACTTTTATGCTTTTGGTTGCTACTAATAACATATATAAACTTATTTTAACACATCTAACATAAGAATCAAACTCTTTTTCATGATTCAATTCTTTGAATAAATTAAACAAACCAACTCAAGTTTTTGATGGTTTCTTTGGTTTATATTTCAGACACTTTAGGAGAACCCATTTACTTACAATTAGGCTTCCATAACTCATGTTATTTGGATTCACCATTATTCACCATATGGACTACTAAGTTAGGTTAGGAGAAGAAATTGAACATATACATGCAACTCAAACATACTTGTGATGTTACCTTGTGTTTGCCCAGATTATTTGTTCCAAAACTCTTGAGGCCAAGCCATATTGCAAAGGTTTCTCTTCAGCCCTAGGTAGAGTTTTTCTTCAAATATGTGTGCAGGAAAGAAGGACTGATTTAGGTGAAAGAGGAGGCCACGATTAGGGGTTGATTTAACCCCTAATTGGCCAATCAATTTACTTAACACCCCCCTAAGTTCTCTTGGACTAGCTTCTTGCCACAAGACATGACATTCTTCTCATTTAACTCTCATATATGCATCTCTAATTGTACACAAGGCTTTAAAGTATGTGGTACAAGTGCTTGAAGCTTGGGGATAATAATTTCTCTCATTGGTTATAATTAAAACATCAAACTATAATTCATTAGGAGATTTAATTATTTATTATTATGTTAATTATGAGGAAGTTAGAACTCCTCTCCCCTTGAAAAGATTCCGCCCATGGAATCACGTCTCGGTGAACAAGTTGGGGTATTTAGACATCATCTCGGCTTTGGTTTCTCATGTGAGATGAGCATGACGATGATGCTTCTATTTGACCAAGACTAACTCGATCTCTTTGTCTCTCAACTTCACTTTTCTATTCACAATAGCCTTGAGAGTATCTCAACTTTTCATCAATTTTGACTTCATTCATTGGCACAGCTGAATCAGGCTCTACATGACATCTTTTGAGATAACCCACGTGAAACACATTATGAATGCCAGCTAGATCTTCAAGAAGATCAAGCCGATAGGCCTGTTTACCAACCTTCTCGATGATCTCAAAGGGCCCAATAAATCGCGATTAAGCTTATCGCGCTTACCAAACCGTAATACTCCTTTCCAAGGTGAGACTTTCAACATCACTTGTTCGTCTACATTGAAATCCACTGGCCTGTGCTTCTTATCACCATAAGCCTTCTGTCGATCCTGGGCCGCCTTTAGATATTCTCGGACCATCTGAATCTTATCATGAGTCGCTTGCAAGATTTCAGGCCCAGTAATGGCTTCTCACCAACCTCTTACCAACAAGTAGGGGTCAGCCATCGTTGCCCATACAAAGCTTCGAATGGTGGCCTCCCTATAGAGTAATGATAGTTGTTATTATAAGTGAATTCCACCAATGGCAGATGGGTATCCCAACTACCACCGAAGTCAGTGACACAAGCTCGAAGAATGTCACACCCCGTTACCCCGGTTAGCAACTAGGCGTGACATCGCGGAAGCATAGTCATAATCAAGTGAACGAACATTAAATGGACGTTTTCGAAAATACATTAATAATCTTCAAAATAAGATATTGTTTTTACATAATCCAAATAAACATAAGGTAGTTTGCATTGCGGAGATTTAAAGACATGATCAAAAAGTGAATTAATTATGCTAATAAATCTCCGTGAGTTTGAAAACTTGTTGCGACTTCAAAATATGCGGAAGCCTTGATATGCTTCCGATGCATGATACTCGTCTTAATTTCCTGAAAACACACACTAAAATACGTCAACAAAATTGTTGGTGAGATCATAGGTTTACACGAAAGAATGACTTATATGGACCACAACGATTGAGTTTGAATTTATAAAGCATAAATTTCATGTTATGTATTACATATAACCATCATGCAACCGAACTTAATTATGAGTTTGCACTATGTAGTATTAACCACTATAATACTATGATGTTAAATATATACGCACCCGTCAATAGTTGGCACGACCAACCTGAGTGGGGGGCATTAGTCCCGATAGATCTATCCATATGATATTCACGTTTACATAAATGTAATTAACGGCTCATGATTGAGGGCATGATGAAACCACATGTGTGTAATACATAAAAAGAAATGTAGCATATATTGTGTCCATATGAAAAATGGAGCATATATTTTCACCCCAAAACAAAACATTGTAAAAATAGGGGCTATGAGTACTCACCGTAAAAGTGATGGAAAATGCAAGCGTAAAAGCGTAGAGTGTGTTGTTGACTTGTGATCAGGCTTGATGGATTTTAACCAAGTCCTAAATGATATGAGGGACTTAATAACTCCCTTAAATTTTAATACGCGTGTATGCTGGTTTTTATGTTTTAAATCACCCAACTTAACATATCCATAAATAAAACTCACTTAAAAACGTCAAGTTTATATATATAATTTTCCAGCTTTTATCGAGGTTGTTTGGCCTACTTTGTGGCTGTTTTTGACCAAGCTCCAAAACGATTTGGGCTTTGGTTTTCATAATCATAAAACTACTATATACAAGGAATTTTTCAAGGTAAAAACGGTCATTTTTCGAGGTGTTTAGGTTAGGAAAAAGGCTCGTTAAAACCCCTATGTTGGCCATTTTTGAGCTGTTAGAGTTTTCGGTTCCCAAATAATATTTGGGGGTTCAAAACTCTGAATTAAATTATGAAAATCTCCAGATATCTAGTTAAGACATAGATCTACCTTTTGAAATAAGAATCAACTCATTTCGTTAAGTTAGTTATGAGTTTTCAAAATTGATGTAATATTTCTGTCGAAAATCCGGATTTCATATCCTTGAAACAACTTGGGATTCTTGTTGTTTATTCAAAAATCACATGTATAAAAGGCTATGAAACACATTTATATAACTTGTTTTCATAATATGTATGTTTACATTATGTGTTTATATATTTATAAACACATTTGAAGAAGCAAACTTTAAAACAATACTAGTTATTTATAAACGTGAGTTCTAAGAAAACTTGTTGTTGTTGGTGATTATATACATTATGAAAGACTTATATAAACATAATTATAAGAAGTAGTAAGTTAGTATTTACTTACTTTGATGTATTAGAAGAATGCAAATGAGTAGGAGAATTGTTCTTGAACTAGATGCACCAAAACTTCCTTGGAAAAACTTGAAGAACAAAAGAAATATTGAAGTGTTGTGTGTGGATGCTTCTTGGCCGATTTTTTTGAGAGAATGGGAGAGGATTTGATCTTTCAAGGTGTGAATGAAATGAAGAGATGAGTCCTCTATTTATAGAAGAGGATTGGTCTTGCAAATGATGAAAGAAAAAGTGATGTTTAACACTTTACCAACATGTTAAAAAAGCAGAAAAAATGTTGCATTTCTTTTCAATATTTTATTAAAAGTCAAAGGGCACACAAAAGTGTGTTCCCCTTGTGTTGTAGCTGGCCTTAATGGCTTAAAAATGGTGTATTTTGGTTTTTATTTCATGTATAAAAGTATTTCAATGTAAGTCTTGTGTATTTTCCTTTTTATCTAATTTATAAATACTTATGAATACACTAGTTTTATGTAATTGTTTTTGTCTTGCATAATTAGAGTTATGTAAGTTTGTTAATGCATGATTAGTGTTACTAATCTTAACTTAATTATGTACTTAGTTGAATTAATCCATCATATCGTAAATCGATCGAATTAATTAATTTGACGTTTCATCACACCGATGAAATTGTTTCTAATTGCAATGAATTTCCTTATGAAATTTGTTAATCACATTGATTAGTTGCTAATGACCATGATTAGGTTATAACTTGCTAATAACTACTGATTAAGTTATATTTGCTAACCTGATTTTGTGTCGGATGTTACAAAGAGGATCCTCGAGGGTCTAAAGGGTACGTTCACTTTGACCATCAGTTTGAGGATGATAGTCAGTGCTAAGCTTCACTTTGGTACCCAAGCATCTTGAAAACTACCCCAATAATGGGAAGTAAAACGAGAATCACGATCGGATATAATGGATTTGGGAATACCATGTAAGGAAACAATCTCTCTTCATTCCTGGCCACCAGTACATGGTCTTTAGGTCATGGTACATTTTAGTACACCCAGGGTGATAAGAGTACTTAGTATGATGAGTTTCCTTCAATATCACATCACGAAAGCCACCAAGCTTAGGAACCTATATACGGCCCTTAAACACTTTTAAACCTCTGGGAATTATCAGAGCGAAGATGAACTTGACCCACTAGACGCTCAGATTTAAGTGCAGATTCTCAGAGAATTTTTTGTTGCCGCCAGCGGATATCTCTGATAATAGACGGTTGCACTGTAGCATAAGCAACAACGAAATTTAAATTCAACTTACAATCTTGATATATTTCCGACTAAGCGCATAGGCCACAACATTAGCCTTGCCCGGATGATACACGATCTCACAACCGTAGTCCCTGACCAACTCCAGGGCACGTCTCTGTCTCATATTCAGATTTTGTTGGTCAAAGATATGTTTCAAACTTTTATGATCTGTGAATAGCTTACACTTTGTGTCATATAAGTAATGTCTCTACAATGTCAATTCAAACACAACGGCAACTAATTCAAGATCGTGTGCAGGATACTTCTTTTCTTAATCTTTGAGCTGCTTCGAGGCGTAAGCAATCACCTTACCCCTTTGCATCAGAACACAACCAAGTCTCATACCCGAAGCTTCACTATACACGATGAAGTCATCAGTGCCTTCAGGTAAGGCAAGTACATGGGCACTAGTCAATCGCACTTTCAATTCCTGAAAAGCTTTTTCTTGCTCATGTTTCCAAGAAAAGACTACATTCTTTCGAGTGAGAGAAGTGAGTGGGATCGCGATCTTATAAAAATCACGTATAAAACACCAATAATATCCATCCAATCCCAGGAAACTTCTCACTTCAGCTGCATTTGAAGGTGGCTTCCATGAGAGAATAGCCTCCACTTTAGAGGGATCAAAAGATACCCCCTCTTTGAAGATAACATGCCCCGAGAATTGAATCTATTAAGATTCAGGTCCGACATTTAGTAAACTCATTGTATTTGGGAGAGTTGATACTTATTACAGCAAGTGTGGTGTAGGGTTATGCATTGATATATATATATATATATATATATATATATATATATATATATATATATATATATATATATATATATATATATATATATATATATATATATATATATATATATATATATATATATATATATATATATATGTATCTATATATATATATATATATATATATATATATATGTATATATATATATATATATATATATATATATATATATATATATATATATATATATATATATATATATATATATATATATATATATATATATATATATATATATATATATATATACTATTTAGGTTTATAGCTGTTAGTTTGAGATTTGTACCTTTTGTACCCAGAATTCACATTTAGAGAATTTAGGATAAAGCTTCTCTTTGCGAAGGATTTCCAACATCTCACAAACATGTGTAACATGATCAGATTCCATCTTGGAATAGAATAGGATATCATCAATGAATACAATAACCGATTTGTCCAACGTAGGTCGGCACACTCGGTTCACTAAATCCATGAAAGCAACTGGGGCATTCGTGAGTCCAAAAGGCATTATCAAAAACTCATAATGACCATATCGAGTACGAAATGCAGTATTTGGTACGTCTTCCTCACGTACGTTTTACTGATTATATCCAAATTGCAGATTGATCTTTGAGAAATATGAAGCACCTTGCAATTGATCAAAGTATTCATCAATACGGGGATATTTATTTCGGACGGTTACCTTATTCAGTTTGTGGTTATTGATACACATTCTTAGGGTTCTGTTCTTCTTTTTAACAAATAGAACCGGAGCACTCCAAGACGAGGAACTCAGTCTAACAAACCCCTTGTCTAGCAATTCTTGCAACTGAGCCATCATCTCTTTCAATGTTGAAGGGGTGAGACAATATGGAGCTCGTGCAATAAGTGCTGCTCCCAGTACCAACTCAATTCTGAACTCAACTTGCCGATCAAGAGGCAATCCTGGCAAGTCATTTGGAAGGACATCAATATATTCACATACTACGGGACATTATATACTTGTGGCTTTACCCTATCCCACGGTGTTTAAACAACTTTACGATACATGAATTTGGGATTCAATTTGGGAATTCTTTTAATTATTAGCAAGTAATAAATCCTTACATAAGCTCTTAAAATACTTCAGCTACAAAATTTTACCAAAATTAATGGAGCTCTCTTTGAGCCCTAACTTGGTTTACTCATAGAGTTATCATAATTTGATTTTAGGGTGTAATACATTCCATACTTCTGATATATCTATGTAACTTATATCTCAATATAATTACACATTATTTTGATCATCTAGATCTGAAACATCTCATTACTTGTATAATTAGCATAAAATTATAATTCAATAACTTCTCCCCACAATGGACTTCTCTTTTGACATCATAATCATAGATGTGTACTTTACTCTATTTTATAATTCTTTTTCATATTCTCAAAGTACATCGACCGTTAGGTATTACAACCTATTCTGGCATGTGCTAAAGAGATGTATATTTTAAAATCCCTCTTTCATTTCAATATATTATACTTACCAAGTGTTACGTACTTGGCGGCATCTAATACAAGAATGAGTTACTTGTATGCAATATCATTACTTCATTAATTGAATTCATAATTGTGATTTTCCAACGATTTTCTTATTGATTCTAAGATAAGCTACGGGGAGAACAACTCACCCATTGCCTACTTCCCTCAGAGGGTCATGGTTGTAAAATATTACAAAGACAATTGCTACATAGTAGCATTTTGATTATCATTTCAACCCAAGTTATAAACTTAGGCTATTATAGCCATATTGTCCTTGGAAAATAATTCCAATTTGGTTTAATGTATACATTATAATTTACTTATTTTCTCAAAATACTCATAGATGGACTCCGTCATCGTCATACAATTCCTTCGTCGAATTATAGGGATTTATTGCTAATTAATAGCAACCATTATAGGTTTGAAACACACCATTATTCTCGGTACTTATAATCTTCAATGTACAATGTAATCAAAATTCTCACTTGAGAATCAATATCACGAGCCATTAGTAATACCTCTATTAGGAACTTTTCAATATAGTCTTCCTCTCATAATCAGGATCAATCCCCACATCGGGATTGGATTTGAATGTCCAGCCATCAAGATGTACAACATTAAGTGTATGTACAGCATTGAGCTTTATAAAAAGTTACTTCAAGTCTGCCTAACTAAACCTTGGGACCAGAACCAGTAGTCTCTTTACCCTTACTAACACCACCTGAGATAAATAAAATGTGCGGGGTTAGCAAATAAAATTTTCAAAGTGAGTTACTAGATCGATACGGCGTGCATAACATAAAACATGCAAGTGAAAATGATTATAAAAGGACATGTGCAATATCTTAATAAAAGTATTGTGGGAATACAACCCACTGTTTGCATAGGTCACAAGGGAGACTCGCGACCCGCACGTTGCCAGCCGGATTAGAACTGGTCTAGACAACTCCAACCAGCAACTGAAGTCCGGCCACCTGCTCCATAAGCTTCCGGAAGTAGGAATTTATACGCACAAGCACGTAGTAAGGCGTTTAAATATATATATATATATATATATATATATATATATATATATATATATATATATATATATATATATATATATATATATATATATATATATATATATATATATATATATAATGTGGACGTCCAGTGAGGCCAAATAAATGAGCATAGCTCAACAATGGGTTAAAACCACTATAAGCATAGCAAGTATGAAATGAATCATCGAAGCATAGTAGGAATGTCAATGTGTATAATTGATGATATCAAAAAAGGTTTTCTGGCCATAGGCCATGATCATGTAATAAAGTGTCAGCGAGTGCAATGCATCATATGAGAGGATGATGCCCAAGATATAAGCACAATGTCATAATTAAAATTAAACATGTAAATATGTATGCAACACACATATCAATGCTACAACTCACAATAATTAGGCTAAAAGTAGCCTTTAGGTAGTAATAGCCTTCAAAAGCTTCTTAAGGCTCCAACTTCGCCCTTAGCCTTCAACTTTGGTAACCGACACTCGCTTATGGTCCAAACCAATCAAACAATGATAATTAAAGTGTTCATAAGTTTATTGTATCATATTAGAAGGTTTGGGAATCAATTGAGGTGTTTAAGTGCCTTCGGTTTGAATTTCCAATTTATACCGACACTATTGTATCTTATCATTGAGTTTTTAAGACTTTTAGATGATATTTGATGTTACTTTATGTGTTCTTTAAGTATAAGATGATTACATAATGTTATATTGTCATTATAGGGATTAAAACAAGTGTCTTGGCTGAACAGGGGCTTGACTTGACGAGTCGGGAAGGTGACTCAACAAGTCAAAACATTCTGTAATCAAAATTCGGGCATAGCATGTGTCGACTCGACAAGTCATAGGGGGTGACTCGCTGAGTCGCCCTGGTCTGCAGTCCAGATGGTCATTTTTTTCTTCCCCTGCTCGAAATTCCAATTACTTAAACTTAAATTTCCTCACTTTAACACTTGGAAACTTGCTTTTATGCTTTTGTTTGCTACTAATAACATATATAAACTTATTTTAACACATCTAACATAAGAATCCAACACTTTTTCATGATTCAACTCTTTGAATAAATTAAACAAACCAACGCAAGTTTTTGATGGTTTCTTTGGTTTATAATTTCAAAAACTTTAGGAGAACCCATGTTATTTGGATTCACCATATTTACCATATGGACTACTAAGTTAGGGAGGAGAAGAAATTGAAAATATACATACAACTCAAACATCCTTGTGATGTTACCTTGAGTTTGCCCATATTATTTGTTCCAAAACTCTTGAGGTCACCAATCCAAATTGCAAAGGTTTCTCTTCAGCCCTACGCAGAGTTTTTCTTCAATGTGTGTGCAGGAAATGAAAGAATGATTTGGGTTAAAGAAGAGGCCATGATTGGGGGTTGATTTAACCCCTAATTGGCCAATCAACTTACACAACACCCACCTAAGTTCTCTTGGTCTAGCTTCTTGCCACAAGACATGATATTCTTCTCATTTTAACTCTCATATATGCATCTTGTACTTGTACACAAGGCTTTAATGTCTCGTACCCATTGCATGGATTACAAAATTTACAATGTTTAAAGTATGTGGTACAAGTGCTTGAATCTTGGTGTTAATAATTTCTCTCATTGGTTATAATTAAAACATTAAACTATAATTCAATCAGAGATTTAATTAATTATTATTATCTTAATTATGAGGATGTTACAGTAAGTGTGTATTTACTCCATAGTTTGTAACTACACATCGCTACTGATACAATTAGGCTTAAACTACAATATGTTACCCGAACACATCTAAATAATGTTTGGCACAACTTGCTATAGCTTCAAATTGGAGTTGTGAACCGGAGTTTTTGGTACTGTAACTTTTAGTTTTTATATAAGTGTGTTTGGTAGAAATAATAATAGTTGTAGTTTTTAGTATTAAATAACATAAAAGTTCGTTAATTTTCTTTTAAAGTTGTAGTTTATAATTATTATGAGGTAAAAAAATAGTTTTGCTAGACCAAAAGCTCAAGCTCAGCTCCTTTTGAAATTTACTTCAAATAGCTTCTTGTTGAGGAGCTTTTGGGAGCTTTTATTTCCAAATCAAAAGCTCAAGCTCTTGTCAACCAAATGAAGCTTTTGAGCTTTAGCGTCCGAAAATAAAAGGACGAAGCTTCTAAAAGGTTTCAAAAACTCCTTGGCAAACATGTCCATGATATGAGGATCAGCTACATAGAGGGTTAGTTACCCCCTTTTTGCTTAAAATGGTAGTTAACATGAGAGTAACGTTCTTGTACTTTTTTCATCAATTATATTTTAGCACGTATCCTAATCAATTTTTTAATTGTCACCCATTTGCTTAGAATGAGCCAACATGTATTTAGAAAGGAAATGAACCAATTATAACACTTTTGTTGTAGCTTTATGTGGATAATTGTGATAGTATCAGGATTTCAAATGATTATGTTGTTTATACTAGAAGGATCAAAGAAGCGAATATATGCAAACAAATGTATCAAATACAGAATAAACATGTAAACAATATTATTAACTACTCACCGTGTATTTAAGGTTGCATTATGTTATCATTTAGGGTTGATGCTTCATATTTCCATTTCCCTAATTATTGAGGGGAACAAGGGAACTCTGGCGGGCTTTTACTTCTAGGCTTTAACTTGCTTTTCAAGCTTTAAGTGTTGGCTTTAATACTTTGACTCTGCTTTCGGGCTTTACTATACTAGAAGCTTTGCGTTTAGTACTTTGGCTTATATCATTGGCTCTAGGGTAGAAGCTTTGCGTTTAGTTAACAAAATTAATAAATTTTCAATTTCAGTTTTCAAGTTATAGTTTTTAGAAAAATACAAGGGTTTCTATGAAAAGTGAAAACTTGTTTATATGATAAAGTTTTAGTTTTAAGAAAAATAGTGATTATAAAATAAGAAAAATAGGATATGTGATGGAAAAGTAAGAGAGAGAAATAGAGTTTTATAAAGAAATATAGGGTAGATAATAAAAAAAGTAACATAGAGAATATGAAAAGTGATATTTTAAAAGTGAAATGAAAATTTATGAAATAGTTGTTAAGTAAACAAGTTTTCATATTTTTTGAAAAGTGAGATTAAAATTCTCGAAATTTTCGGTAACTAAATGCACAAGATTTTCTGGACTTTTATTATGACTTTCACACTTTACTTTTGCTGTTAATTAGCCTTATTGGGTTTATGTTGTCTGTAACTAACTTATACTTCTTACCTTAATTGCTTTACTATTTTGAATATGCTAAATACTCTGCAATACATAGTATAATGTGCATATAAGATTTCATGTATATTCTATTAAAATTTGGGTAAATTATAAAGCTTTCTTAAATTTCAACCGATAGATATTCAAATCTAGATGTCTGCTGATTCTGAGTTAATGATCTCGAGCCCTTCTAAAGGTGTTTATCTTAGACTCTTTTAAGACTGAGAGAATTTAGTTGTTGCTACATCGTAAGTTAGTTGACACCAAGATTTATTTCTTGGAGTCTTCTATGTCTGAGATTCTTACCTTAGTTTTCATCTTACTTGGCTTTTGAGTCTAAAGTAAACTCGCCTAGTGAACTTATCAGAATCCTTAAGACTACGAATTCCATATCACGATTTTATATAAAGACTTTGAGATCAGGCATAAGGCTATGCCTTGGACAATTTCGGTTGATTTTGATTTGTATTACTATTGTGTTTAAAATCACATGCAATACATGTTAATACTATTTACAACTTGTTTCTAACATCAATATGATGTTTTAAATTGGGCCATTTTGGCTGATTCAACACTTTATTGAAGAGATCATGGATACGCACAAGCATGCACACGAACACACTAACACACATCAGGCTGGATAAACACACTGTAAGCTTGAATTAAACTTCAATTCTTGTTTCTAGTGCTTCAACATACTTCTAATCTTGCTTGAAATTTTTTATTTGACAAATGCATCAATAAATCACCATTCTATGTTCCAAATCAGTTTATACTTGAACCATACCAAAAAAATCCTTCAAAACAAAAATTAGAACTAAATTTACCTTAAATTAATATTCAAATTGATCTTAGTCGCCTCCAAAGATACAATTATCAGTTTTTTAATTTGATTCTTGATGAACATAGAATTGTTGTAAGATTGAAGAGAGAGCAAGAGGCAGAGATAGTGTTAAAGAGATATAGTGAATTGCAAATGAGCAGATCATTTGATATGTTCGCTCGTTAATTTTAGCAATAAGGTTATATGGTTGACATTTTCACCCCCTTGAACATATACTTTCAAATGTTTACAAGTTTTTATCATTGTACTTATAGTATTCTTTTCACTTAAATTTAATTCTTAGAGTTAAAATGGAACATCCATCCTAATCTATCTAAGACTAAAACAGGATCAGTAGAGTTATTACCTCTAAAAAACGGGATAATTTAAAACTTATGTGTTAATAATATAAGACATTAAACATTCATCCATAATCAAAATACCAAGTCAAGGCGAATTACATCATAAGTCAATGTATTATTACATTACATGCCAACTATTGATCCGACAGTATACCCGACCCAAAACATCATTAGGCGTCACTAATATAAATAAGCCTTCTACAAAAATCCGCATCTTTAAGAAGTATTCTAGCTAATAATAATTTCTATCCCATTAGGCCTTTACCTTTGCCTCCACCTAAATAGTAATTCCCAAACAGGGTAAGCCGACGAACTAACGAGTAACAAGGTGAAAACATATAGTGCATATGCATGATGAGTGAAAGTACATGTAAAAGAAGGGAGACGACATTCCTGAGAGTCCTAAGTGGGGGACAACACCCCAACCTGTATATATCCGTAGGAGGGCGACACTCCCAATTAGTATTTCAAGGAGAGGCACCCCCTACAATATATGTTATGCCACACGGAGTAGCATCACAGTCACTATATATCATATCATGCATGTATGTGGAAAGGGACGACACCCCATGAATAAACATACAAGGGTATCATATAAATCATATAAGGTTGCTTGTGAACTTATAATATGAGATTGAGACTATCAAGTAATTAGGATGATGAAGTTGGGTTTAGAACGTCGTGAGATAGTTCGGTTCCTATCTACCGTTGGGGTTAAAGGGAGAACTGCGAGGAGCCAACCCTAGTACGAGAGGATTGGGTTGGGCCAACCTTAATTCATTAATTTCAGCCAGTCCCGGGTTATAAATAGTGTATGCACATTTATGAATTCACAACGTTGTTACTCATGATGCTATTGAGGTCATAAAGCCCACAGAAGCTCAAGACTTCTAGCCACTAATCAACTGGTGCATGTCACCGATTATACTTTCAAACCTGGAATCATAAAATGACGGTCTACTATCAAATTCTAACTTTGTTATCAAATGTAAGCATTCTATCTAGATTGGGATAGTGATCATGACAGACGTGTCATTCATATCCAGGAAATGAAAAATCTTATCTTTTCTTATGGGTCGTGACCACTACAGAAGTTCATGGGCACTACATGACCACTACATAGGATCATGATCACTACACTGTCGTGACCACTCCATTTGGTCGTGACCACTACACCTATAATGATCATGACCAATGCAGATCACCATTGTCGTGTCCACTACAATTGGTCGTGACCACTAAACCTGGTCGTGATTATAACTAGTGCAGATCACCACTTTCACAAGAATGTAGAACAGATGCTATTTTTTGACGATTTTAACTTCCAAACCAACTTTTAACACTTATAATACACACACACACACACACACTACCACAACAACCCCAAACATCCTTACAACATTTTAAACATAAACACCTTCACATAAACATCAAATTCACCATTTAATTCTCATTTTTACTCAAGGACACAAATTTTATAAAATCATAAATCTTTGCTATAAATTTCAAATTTCTGTTTGAAATCATGAAATAACTTTACTAATGAGGTTGTAAACATGTTTCTATCATCATTTAACAATTTCAATATTTTAAATCATGTTTTAAGATTTCACCACTAATGGTGTTTGAAGCATTTCAATAAAAATGAAGAAGATAAAGACAATAAACACCAAATTAAGCATTCTAGATGAATGTAAACATACTTTGATGCTCAAAATCGGATTCTACACGTACACCAATATTCAAATACGAATTTGGAATAGAGTATACCAAATTTTTGAAGCCTCCTTTGGTGTAGCACTTGGTGGCAATACACAAGTTCTTCTCCACCTTCTACGAACTCCAGAAGGTCCCAAAATCACTAAGTTGTTATCGAAATGATAGGTAGCTTAAATAGAATAGGAAAAATGGTGAAGATTGCATGGGGAAGGAGAAGAGGATGGCTTCTCAAATAAAATAACCAAAAAGGGAGGAGGGCATGAGAGATCATGTAGGAAATGGGGGTTGGGCACGTGCTTGTGTATGCTCCATTTACTACCCAATTAGTTTCGTAAACTGTGAGTATTTGCACCCTGAAAGTGAAATAATTATACATTATAGTCATTTTTCATGATTTTTCGTCCTCATTGTAAATATGATATGAAATCTCATACTTTTGTTTTTTTTACAAATTTTGATATAATAGGAATGAGTTAAAATGTCGGAATTAGAATTTACCAAAATTTTACGATCGTCACATAAAATTTAACATTCAATATGGTTAGTAACTCAACTTCTTCATTTATAGCCACTTAAATAATAAAATTGCACTTCAGATATAAAATAGCAAGCAACTTTTCTTAAAACCATCTCAATTACAAATATGGAAGCTTAAAATTACAATTAAACGCTATATTGTGTGACAATGAATTTTATAGTGGTGGAAAAGGTGGTGAACCAAGGATTTACATGAAGAACAATACTCACAATTTGCAAAATTGATTAAAAATAAATTATATAAAAAAAAGAACTCGCGTAAATTGTTTAAAAATGTTAATGTAATAAAAATATTTTTTAAATATAATCGATCTACGCGGATTTGGCAATAAAATATTAAGAAATGAAGAAAACTTAAGTTATACCAAATACCACTGATAGTTTAACAATTGTTACCAATTGTAGATTTTACAGCTTGACGCTGACCTCGAGAATTATCGAACACAGGGAACGATGATAGGAAACGAGCTGAGATACTGATACTAATATGTTTGCTAATATCTAACCACTTAGAAGATAAAAGAATGAATTATCTATAAACTGCACTAAACTAAACTACGAGATGCATGAATGCACGAATAGGATGTTTTCGGTATCCACCGGTGATGACACGATCGAACGGCGCCAGGTATGCAATCAAACACACGAAGAACGAGAAAACCAAACAAACAATTGTATGACTTTGGTACGGCCGAGATGGCCACCACACACACAAACACCTTTATGTGTGTGTGCGCCGATCTCATCAAATGTAGGTCACGCCACATTTTTCTATTTATATCACTCTTTTGTGTATATATATATTATAAAGAGTTTTAGTTTTAATTAAACTCTAATATAATAATATAATATATATCTTAATAATTATCTTTATTATTTAAACCTTATATAAATATCTCTCTAATTATATACCCTTTAAAAAATATTAATCTTTTATACATTATCTAATAATGTATAAATGAGTAGATAAATTATTATAATTATATCTTATTTATTTGTTTATAATTATCCACCCAATTATCTAATAATAGATGATAATATCAATTCAAATAAATACATATTTTATTTAATATCCAACTATATATAAAAGACTAGATGATTATTTAATTATCATCCAATGACAATTAAATCACTACAATATCTGATATTGCAATTTTCGTCCCTGTACTTTGAGATATAATTAATCATCCATTAATTTAATCTTAACGATCATTTCGTGTCATAAACAATATGCAATATTATTTATTCAATAGTTTAATTGCATCTGCTCAGTTGTGCTCATCGGTGTGACCCTCAAGTGTTTTATGAAATCAGTCACGATGCAGTAGTAATGTCATCTTTACACACCATACACTAACATACTCCCACTTGTGTAAGACGACATACTGTCCTGCAGCATGCGCCTAAAAAGGAGGTCATGGCTAGACACTTTAGGCAACCAAGGTCATAAAAACTCTTACTCCCATTTGGGCATTCTTGTTGAAACAACCTTGCAAAAAGAAACTTAGGTTATATCCCATGCATCGCGATATTTCAATGTGAAAGCTAGGCATGGATTAGATCAACCGTAGCAAACACGATTATGTTTCTCGACTCCCTGATCTCATACTGAACTGTAACAGACAGAGTAGAACACATCAATTCTGTCCGAGCATGGCCATGCATTTCTGTCAGTATCGATCGCCGAGGGGCCTAGAAATATCTCTACTTAGTTAAAAGAAGGTGCAAATCCCATATTGACTATATAGGCCTCCAGCACGACTCCCACTGCAACCAGCCTCGAACCGTTTTGATCACCCTGTTACAGATGACGTTAGGTTAGGCCAAATGTACAGCAGCACCAACACTAAAGTACGTAGACATCTCAGGTACTAAGGATTACCTTTTTGAGACGACTCATGACTATGATCCACAAAGTGGTCTCAATCGGTGGGTCAATCCAATATTTGTTCGCAACAAATACCTGTGAATTTGGTCCAACCTTTGCTATATTCATCACCCATGAATATCAACCAAAAACCACAGTAGCCTTTTAATTCTCTTTATGGTTCCCACGACAACAAAAAGCCATGGAATAGTTTTAGAATAACTTCAAATTTATTCTTGGATTTCTAAAACATGCAAAATATAACGACATTAAAGATGTCATGTTGATCTCCTTTATCTCAATAAACACAACATGACTTCCATCAATTTAATGCTATTGTTCCTTTATAAAATGTAACGGTAACACGATCTATCGAAAAATTAATTTCAGACATGATCTTAGTGGGAGTGCTCTCTAGTCGACTGACTTAACTTCCATTACCGTTTATCTTTGAAAAATTACACCAGATCTTTATTACAACTTCTTGTAATATTATTCAGACCCATTCTGAATCTCCTTACAAATTTATATTCATTATCTTTAGAGGAACTGGTAAATCACTCATAAAGACACCAAGATTAAAATTTAGGAGCTCTAGCAATTTCGATTAATTGCTACTAGTGATATGTTTATATGTTTAGTCTTGAATATGACAGTATGCGGTTTATCAATATCTTAACAAGATATCTTTAATAACATTGAGTTCAACATTTGTGATATGTATCCATAACCACCAGAACCTGGTTATCGACAACATTTTGTTGTAGTGTTCCGTCAAGTTTGTCGACGAGTGTTTAAACAAGTCAAATGCTATTACTTGACTAACCATAACACAAGTTGTATACATTTCACATGTAATTTTATAAAATGCGATTACTTCTTGTCTAAACAATCGTGACTTCTCAAGTCTAATTATTTCCGACAACTGAAGTGAATTAACCTCCATGTAACTCCTTTACATTTAATTCTGCATTTTATTAGTTTTTATATAATCACGGATGACTATCCAACTCATATAATCTCTTGAACTAACTTTCAAGAATTAACAAGTTCAATGAAACTGCATTTGAACACTTGAACAATTTACACAACAACATGGTAACCCCTTTTATCTGAATATGGCTACTAGCTTGTCCAATCTCCATTGACAAGTTACTATTCAAGCTCCACTTGAATCAATCGTCTATAATCATGGTTTAGTAATTTTAAACAATAGGAATTTCAAGCAATAATTTTTCAACTCCAAAAATTTTTTTATTTATCCCAAAAATATTTGCAAGAAATTAAACTACAAAGTTGTTTACTACACCATGATAAACTATTGATGACATTAAAATAGTGTCCAGCAGAGTATTCTCTAAGATGTCTCTATGCTCCCACTGAATCTATTATCTCTTTTCACCTCATTTTAGTCATTGCAGACACTATACATAAAACTTTGTTCAATTGGGTATCACATATCCAAGAACTATACAAGTGACTGATTCAGATACACAAAGTCTCAATGCGGTCAACCTTGACCGTTTCCAAGTACTTGGGACAAATCCCTTTCCCAGTGCCCAGTTTCCTAGCACTCAAAGAATTTGTCATCCTTGGATTTGACTTCTCTGGTTCTAGGTTTTAGCTACTTGTTAGCTTTAACCTCCGGCTTGGAAACTTACTTTCCCTTCCGTCTCTTTCCCTATCTTCTCTCCTTAATCATTCCCTCAGCAGTCTATAGCATCTGATGCAGCCCACTGATCATCTTCTCCGTGCATATTGTAACAAATTACAAATTGCTAAAATTCCTTCAATAAGGAATTGAGAATCAGATTCGTGGTCATGTCCTGTGTCACGGGATACCCAAGTCTGCTAAGATGACCCAGAGATAACCTTTCATATTCAGCACATGGGGTCTAACAGTTGTTCCTTCTGCCATTCTGCAGGAGCTCAGAGCCTTAGTCGTATATGTTTCTCAGTCCAAGCCTGAGTCTGGAACATATCCTTTAGCTGGCGATACATCTGGCAAGCTGAGACGTCCATAAGGCTAGTCCGCAGCTCAGATGTCATGGTCGCTAGCATTAGACAGGCAACATTGACCGAATCCTCAGAGTGCTTCTTGTGGAGATTTCTCTCCTTATCTGTAGAAGTATCTGCAGGAGCAGGTTCTGGTGCCCTTTCCAGAATATACGACTTTCACTCTGTACTCAGAACGTTTGTCAGATCTTATTCCCAATTCAGGAAGTTGCCTCTGTTGAGTTCTCCATATCCCGAATGGACCTTAAAGTAGCAACATGTGCTTTTGGGTAGGATTTTCAAGTGGGGGAAGGATATTGACGTTATCATTGTTGTTGTTACTGTTATTGTCATTGTTATTATTAAACCGCTTCTACCTCTGTCTTTTTCAACCATCTTAAACAATTTCTCAAAAATTAGTATTTGATTAACCATTAATAAATCAATAACCCAAAATTTAGAAATGATTTATTAATCCTAAGAACCATTTTACTTATTCATGCACCCAACGGAGGCTGAACCTACATGAATAAGCTACTCATGTAGGCAACTTATTACTAATTACAACCCCTTTGCAACTCTTAGATCTTATGAGATTTTCAATTTCTTAAATTGATCATGTTTAATCTCATCCACACCTTGGGTAACAGTCTTACTGAGGGACCACCACTGACACACACCATAATAACAACTGCAAGTCACTGGCCCAAGTCTCACTTAGGATCCGCAATGCTCACCTCACAGCTCTCCGAGTTTGTGGCGTAAGCACCCAACGAAGGCTGAACCTACTTACGACGACCGGTCACCGTGAGTGCCATTAAATGGACGGTGTGTTGTGTCAGATTTTTAATTTTGGTTTATAAACAGTATCTTACCAAGAACTAGTGGCCAGTCAGGTTAGTCAGCGGGCAGGATCCTTTCGGTTCTAAACCTCTCGGAAATTCCTACAACCATAGCCCTAGCGTGACTGTCCTAGACACCACCTATTCTGGTAAACAATCCAGTTAATGTACCAGTTTTAAGAATTTCAACTCTTTGATCATATGACATTTTAAAATAAATCTCCTTTTATTTGAAAAATTAATTTCATAAAAATCTCATATCTAACACCTGAACAACTAATTAAAGTTTCCAATTTAAACTTCCTTTTAAATACTTTAATTTTTCATCAAAAATGATTGTAGTTTTATATTCTTTTATTTATCTACTTTGTCACCACAATCACACAGATAAAAATAATGCATAAAGAAATAAAACATACAACCATAGGGTGACATAGCCTTGCCGAAACTAAATTGGTTTCCGAGAGCCATACGGTCAAACCTAACGGACAAAATCAAAACACAAGGCAAGAAGGTTGAACTCTTTCAGCTCCCACTAGCCTCAGCATCCGATGATGTCTCCGAGCGTCCTTGATGGATGACCTCCTTCTTGATGGATATCTTCGCCAAGATTTTTTACATAATTTTAATCTAAATACATGTGCCTATTTTCTAAACTATTATAGATTACATCATAAAACCCGGGATTCCAATGGCAGGCAGGCCTTCCCAAAAATATAACCAATAATAATATAGCAAACATTGAGATTAAAAAACAAGCATCACAAACAAGGGGTCTCAAGGCTCGGCTATGTCACAAACGTAACTTATAAATAATTCAGAATTCATTTTCATCTTGCCATGAAAATAATTCCAAAACTAATTAATCTACCGATAATTGAAGTAATCATGTCCAGTATCGTTCTTAAATTTAATATGTATCGTAAACTTGAAATTTAGGAACACTTTCCATAATTAGAAACTTTTTTCCAAAAAATTTCAAATTTAATTCCATCTTTGCATTATCTTTGGATTCATAACTATACTTTTCTTAAAATATTCAATTAACCATTCAAACACTTTTGAAACTTAAACTTACTATTTTAAGAAACTTTTATTAAACAACCTTTAATAAATATAGTTATTATTTTGAAATAATATTGATAAATAATTTAAACTTCTTTTAAGTAATTATCAATTAACTATTATTTAATTGAAAACACCTTTCCAAAAATAAATAAACTTTATTTAAAATATCAATTTTCTACATTAACAATTTTACTAATAAAATATGTCTTTTAAAATATTTAAAGAAAATTGACCATCTTTAAATAACACCAAAAACTTTTATTATGGTTTTAAAACAATTTCTACCAAAAACGTTAATGTCGAGATCAAATCTCAAAACATTAAAACATGACCGAGCATGAAACTCAAAGTCACAATTTCATCAATTAGAAAATAGAATCCTTAAATTAAACTCCATTTAATTTAATAATGCATTTTATGGAACTAAATATTAAATGCATAAATTAAATCTAGTTTATAAATTAAGATTACCATTAATTTTAATTTCAAAAAACTTGACTTTTAATTAAAATCGATTTAATTTAAAAGACGAATTACCGGAAACGGAAACGAACCAACTTAGTTAACCGACTCATACTTGGGTTCAATAACCCATATGAACTGAAAACAAGTAAGGTATTACCCTTTGACGGCTGAAATTAATCGAAGTCATTAATCAACTCACTTCGATTATTTCGATTTCCATATCTCAATTAATCGTTTAATTATCAAATCGAATAATATTTATACCTATTTGCGAATTTTATAAAAATTTATAAAATCGAAAACATATTTACATATATTTTGTCACAAATGTCTAAACATTAATAACCAAACACTTTTGATTTATTGATTCGATTTTAACGCATTTAATTTAATCGTTCGAGTTTAGCCGTGAATTAAACGACATGACGGAACAAATAATCCATCACCTCGGTTATTACATCACAACCGAGAGGTCATGGGTCTCAACCCATGGCCGAAATCTCTACGTTTGATTTCGCGAACCGAAACGTTTAATTTTCGACTTTAATCAATTAAACACTTTTAAACAATCAAACACCAACTAAATAAAACGAACTAAGGTTTCAAAATCCCGAGTTTTGAGAAACTCCAAGGTTGGCCGAGAATCACCATAGGGTTTCCAAAACCTTTGGTCGATTTTCTCAAAGTCAAATCAAAACCTTAAACGTTTTAATTATTGCTTTCGATCGTTTAAACACTTTTAATTATTAAAAATCGAAATTTTAAGATCGTTGGACATAAATACTCGAATAATACTATCATTATGTTACTTGAGGTGGCTCTGATACCACTGTTGGGAATTCGTATTGTTTTTCATAAAAACATAAACGTTAATCATATTAACGCACAACGGAAGCATTTTTAAAATCACGAATTCCGTACACGGATCATCAAGTAAAACGTAAGATGAGTAAATGTGAAAGCATATAAAAACGTACCTTCGCATTTGATAACAAGAATGCACGAATAGGATGCTTTCGGTATCCACCGGTTATGACACGATCGAACGGCGCCAGGTATGCAATCAAACACACGAAGAACGAGAAAACCAAACAAACAATTGTATAACTTTGGTACGGCCGAGATGGCCACCACACACACAAACACCTTTATGTGTGTGTGCGCCGATCTCATCAAATGTAGGTCACGCCACATTTTTCTATTTATATCACTCTTTTGTGTTATATGTATGGCCGTATTTTGTATATATATATATATAAACTGTAATATAATAATATAATATATATCTTAATAATTATCTTTATTATTTAAACCTTATATAAATATCTCTCTAATTATATACCCTTTAAAAAATATTAATCTTTTATACATTATCTAATAATGTATAAATGAGTAGATAAATTATTATAATTATATCTTATTTATTTGTTTATAATTATCCACCCAATTATCTAATAATAAATGATAATATCAATTCAAATAAATACATCTTTTATTTAATATCCAACTATAAATAAAAGACTAGATGATTATTTAATTATCATCCAATGACAATTAAATCACTACAATATCTGATATTGCAATTTTAGTCACTGTACTTTGAGATATAATTAATCATCCATTAATTTAATCTTAACGATCATTTCGTGTCATAAACAATCTGCAATATTATTTATTCAATAGTTTAATTGCATCTGCTCAGTTGTGCTCATTGGTGTGACCCTCAAGTGTTTTATCAAATCAGTCATGATGCAGTAGTAATGTCATCTTTACACACCATACACTAACACAACACGTAATGATAACAAAAAAATTGGCATGTTGTTTCGCACGAAGTATGTCATCAGTATATTTCAAGGCTGACGACCCAGTAGTGAGACGTCCAACATCGTGTCATTGAAAGCAAATAACATTTAAAAAGTACAAAATGAAACAATGTATACATGGATAAGTAGGTGGATAAACCAAGTGAATTTGATACCTCATATCTGCAATAACATTTTTTACGAAGAGTAGGGGCAGGGCTTCTTATCGTTCCAAATTTTTCTTTCTATAGGGTTCCATTTACGAACAACCCCTATAAAATCTGAAATATTAAGAAGTGTGGAATAAAACCTTTCTAAACAAAGTGAATGATACATCATATAGGTTCACAATGAAGACACCTGTTAAGTAAGTATCATTGTAACGTGCTTAATAATATTGTCGAAAGAGACAAACTCGAAAGCATAACGTTGGAACACATCATCACCGACACCCGACTGTAATGAGACAGTCGTACAAGCGGCAACTTGAATTAAAAACTCATGATGCAGAGGCCTATATTTAGACGTGTAATTAACAACATTGACAAGACTGATCTTGTAAACACGTCCCTCGATGATAGAATTCGTAAACTTGTCAGAAATATACTTCGGGACCAAACCGTTAATCATTGACCGCTAAAAATTATAAAAAAAAAGTTTTTAATAATCAACAATATATTTGATATGCATGTCTAACATACGATAAAACAAAACACATACCCGCTCATCAACTAATATCATGTTTAGTGACAGATTCTGATCATTACAAGGATTATAAGCAGTCCAGACCCGTGACACCACCACAACTAGGCACCACTTGTCAGTTACCAATGGAACCAAGTCAGCAATGTATGATTTATTTGGGCGCATCATCACTCCACATTACCTACTCATATAATAACAATCATAAACCAAAAAGAGAGTTAATATTCAGATGGTATTTGCCTTATAATGGTAAACAAAACACCATACACATTAACATAAGTAATACCATGCGGAAGATCATTATAAAACACTTCCTTATAAACGACATTTTTTGTTAAAGTGTTAGGACATTTGCCTCCATATGAATATAAAAACGTAGGCCGTTGCGCGACGTAACTCGTGATGCAACAACATACAACTGACCATGGCTAAAGCCCGGATGTTTTTAATAGCCACAAACAGATTTGAATGTTTGTCCCTGACTCTTATAAATAGTCATTGCAAAGCAAACCTTTTACACGGAACTGTATTTGCTTAAAACGAAAAGGCCAGCAAGTATCAATCGGCGTCATATCTATCCTCCCAATAAACGTTTTTTCACCAACATGACTTCCGGTGATTATCAATTCTTCAAGTACCAAATGACTAATATGTATTATGATCAAGCGTGTGTCATTACAAAGTCCTCCATTCAAGTTTATGTTACGCAATAACATGACAGGTGTCCCGACCTTTAACTCAAAACTGTGATTTGGGATCCCAGAACACTTCATCTAGATTACTTGTCGTTGGACATATATCATCAGCACTTAACAATACATGCATGTCACCAACCATATGCCCAAGAATATGTGTGTTAACCTCACCAACAGAGTCATTGGTTTTTCTTTTTTATATCTCACATCAATTCATCGAGTTTGATTTTAAACATACGTGCAATGATATATGGTCGATCGGACGTCAGTTGGCCAGGGATCGGTGCATCCACATGTCGTTTGATTTCAGGCCATTGTGGGTCACATGTCATCGTCATACGCAAATAAGGAAGACCAGCCCATTGGCAAATTGCTATTGCGTCTTGATATTGTTGCACCATATGTCTAGGCCCTCCCCTGAATAAGGATGGTAATACAACCCGTCATCCGACAAACTCACAATTAGTGTCACCATTAATAATATGATCATGTAAGCCGTTATAAAGCTCAGATTGGATTGTGTGTTGGTTGCGCTCATACGAGTCTAATTCATGTTCAAGAACGATCACATATGCATCAACTACGAACGTATGAAACTATCGACCACCTTTATGTAGCGTTTTTCCTTCGTTAAGTCTTTGTTGTAATAAAAAACAATAATACTCCCTCAAACTGACGAACTTTTGCTTCGTCGTTAGCGGAACATTTCAAGGTATGTCAATACTAAACCTATCCTCATCATATGGAAAAGCAATGGATACTGCATTGGCATGAAGCTTGGGTGTATATCTGAAATTCGTTTAACACACCACTACGCTCCTCAACGATTACATCCCGGGGTTGCCATCACCTGGAATCAGTGCAGCCACTTCAGACTCAGTCAGTAGGTTATATTGTCTACCATCGGTCTAGCGTGTTCCAAGCAATCAAAGGGAGACCAGATGTAACTTTGAATCATCATACCTCTCCTTAACCATCCTGAATATCTTAACTAATGTATTACATCCATTAATCATCGATATTAGTTCCTCAACCAACGTACACAGTATAACATCATTAGCATTTGAATAAAGTTGTTGGTTCAACGCATGTAAACGGTTATCAACCTCATGCTCAGTATCATATATATATACAACTGAGAAAATCGAGGTCGTCCATCAGGACGCGTAGGCAACAAAGAACAGATTCGATGATGGTTATATACATTTAACCGAAATGTATAAGGGCCTCTCCCATCATTGATATATATATATATATATGTATAATTCCACGTGTTGAAGTGAACACAAACATTGCATTTAGTACCTTGATGTTGGTACGAAATACCGTGGCATGTCGACCCCCGCGATAATCCATCAACTCTTCTAGTAACGTTAGACCGTCATACAAGTATGGCAAATGAACCTTTCCTTCACTACAACATAATGAGAACTTTGGATTTCTTGGGTTAACACTTTTTAGTGTAGGCTCACCATACCATAACATAGCACTACAATGTATACATGTATACGATGCATCCCCACTATCCCTAAAAACAGTTGTCCGACCTTGAATGATATTAGGAAGAAAAAAACATAAATCAGCAGCTCATTATAAACTGGCAACCACAATTTGCCAACATAATGAAATTTATGTTACGTTATTCGTGCACACGTTCAACACCACAACCTGCAGTCATAATATCGTTATGGCCATTATTCAGATGGAAGACATCTTGTTCCAATCTCAGTAGCAATGTTTCATCAACGATCGAACCAGTAGAACGCACAGACGTATCAGAAAGCATATGAATACGATGAGGACTTGTAAGATCAACTGGGGTACCATTAGCATCCAAAACAGTCGTTGCTGACAATATTAATTGTGGTGGTGGCATAGTTGGTATTGGAGCACGAACAATATCAGAAGCCACACCTACGATTATATATTGATGACATAAAAACACATTAAGATTACAAAGCACTGCATGAAATAGGCAGATATAATAGATGATAAAGATAAGGAAGCTAACATGATCGTATGATATGTCCATTTGTTGTAACGGAATGATCCGTATGTGCAAAAGAGGAATCATGCACACACGATACAACAGTGCACACATCAGGCGAAGAATTCAATGTACGGTGAGGTCTTCCCGAACGTTGTACCGGCTGCACCATGCCACTAGACGATAAACTAACTGCTTTGCGTTCACGATTTCGTGATTCATTCAATGTTATGTTAACCGAACGTGTTCTTAAACATGGTCGGCCCGACCGCCTCCTAACGTGAGTTTCCCCAGAAGAAGTAAATGTTGGTTCGGTCAAAGGACAAGACAGTGTATTATTAACTTCTTCCCTAACATTAGATCTATTTGTTATGTCACTCAATATATTGTGGGATATGAGTGGATGACGACGTATGTTGGTTATCGATTAACATAACAGCCGAAACAAATAGAGACATACCATTACACACTATTGGAGTAGAGCAATGCGTAGAAAATGTCAGTGAGGTTTGAGCTTGATGCATAGACTGGCCAACATTGATGATGTCACTTGATAGTTGCACAACATGTGTCGAAGAAGATGGGCTTTAGGTCAATGTAGACGAAGTAGGTGTAATAATTTGACATATACCAGTACACACACGATATTCAATGGTACTGTCACATCATTTACTGGGTATGTATTGTCGGTGGACCAACATGCCATTATATAGAACTACAATACATGAATACATACATTTATGGTGAAATTAATAATGTGCAGTTAAATACATGAAGTAAGATAACCCAATTGTAACAACACACAAAAGTTAAATCCCCTAAATCTAAGGAATAGTAATATTCATAGGTATTCAACTTACAAATTGATATGATAAGTTTTTTTGTAATATTCGTAACTATACAATGGTAAGCTCAACGTTTTCGTATATATTAAGATTTTTTCTCAATTATTGATTGTTAGTAATACATAAAAAACATATTGCAAAAATCGAGCTTTATTATTGATAAACAAATTAAGATATAAATGAATAATAACTAATCGTACATACCTACTAATTACAATTAGATAGGGGCATAGTATCATTAATAGTAATAGTTATATGTAACAAATATTGAAATACATTTGTAAAACTGATAGTTTAAATATTATATAAAATAAGAAATTGAGAAAATGAGCATTTATATTTGTAATAAGTATTGAACCATTAAGTATTTATATCTATATATTAAATTTAAAAAATAACCAAGTGTTAACATGGACATGCCATAATAATATAAGATGATATATTGATATCGTGATAAATGAAGCTTTGAATATTTCACCAACATCTAAAAAGAATAAAATAATATACAATGTTAAAATATAAGATAGTGTATATCACAATGTTTGGCCATGTGACTTCTCATAAAATTAAAATTATCGATGTACTCGATTAACTCCAGAAATGATTTTGTAGGACATTTGTTTACAGTTTTAATATGGATCACATCAGTGCATTCATGGTATTGTATTTTGTAATATTTTGTAGGACATTCGTTTACAGTTTTAATATTTAGAGTATTCATGGTATTGTCTTTTGTAAACATAATTATAGAAGTTTGTTTGAAAAACAAATTATTTTATTTTTTATCCAAATTTTAAGTAGTTTACAAACGTAATACAATTATTTAAGGAAAAAATAGGAGTGAAAAGAAAGTTTTGGATCAAGGAGAGAGCGTCATGTGGCGTTTGGTGTTCTTCTTTATTAATACGTATACATAATAATAATAATAATAATAATAATAATAATAATAATAATAATAATAATAATAATAATAATAATAATAATAATAATAATAACAATAATATTTTCTACAACTAATTCAAAATTCAACATTTGGATTTAATTATGATTATTATGGATAATAATAACATATACATAATTTTAGGTAAACGTTAATTTAATATGTTATAAAATCTTGTTTATTAGTAAGCAATTAATCAAAAAAATCAACAACAAAGTTTAATGTAAATAAACTAAGGTGTTAAATTTAAAAAAGAGGCGCAAAAATTAAATCTTCTTGTATTGTAGAGGTGACATGTGGCATGCATTATTTTTGGTTTATTTCAATATATAGATGAATTGGATATCAGTAAATGAAAATAGAGTATACATTGATATCAACATGTTCATTTTTTTCGAATTGGCAACATAACTCAATCTTCTTATAACTGGTAGTTAACTACATAGATATTCTAAATATGGCTTAAAAAACGGATACATTTATAAAAAACGAATAGATAAATTATTTAATTTAAATGTAGTCATTAAATGTAGTCAGATGGTGTTTCAAAAGGTAAAAGACAAATGTTCAAGGTTATTAACAAAATTAAATAGTTTTTTATAAAAAGACATTGGAGTTTGCATACCAACGGAATTTGCAAGATATGTTTAATCAGATTATTTACATTTATAAACCAATCGGGTTTGGGCCCAAGTGGGTATGGAGGGGTATAAAAATAATAGTCCACGGGCTTCATATAAATATAATGTGTAACCTAACAATTGCGATATGTGTGTAGCACCACATGTCAGCTCTCTCTTTCTACACTAACTTTACTTTTCTTGTACCCATATTCTGAAAACCCTCATCTCCAGTGATGAGTAGCCACGATCGCCGACTATTCGTATGCCTAGATGCATCGTTCACCACACCGAAGTGACCGTTGGTATCTCCTTCATGTCGATGTAGTCACTATATTGGTGAAGTCGTCCATAGTCCATACATATGGAGTAAACGACCGAGACGCAAGCGGATGCGTGACCGGTGCTTTTATGGTGCCTGATGGCCGGTAAATACGAAATGTCCTTGTAGTCTATAACGCCGATGATAGAAAATCTAAACAGTGGTCAGAACCCTAGGCAAAATCCAGCAACGACCATCGTAAGTGTGCAAATATAAGCATGTTCAATATGGTGAATTTGTACATAGATCTGTCGATAAATTGGCCGTTGATGCATCAATGTTCATCACCGATGCCCTACTATGGTAGCCGAGTATGAACGTCTAATGGTGTGTAGATTGGGGGTCATAGAAGCGTAGATATATGAGCGTACGAGCTTGATATGTAATGCATTTCATAGATCTACTCATTTTTTGTATAAAAACACCGCTAGCGACCCTGCTATTGGATATTAACGGCGGCGACGGTCGGAAAGTGGTGCAAAATATGCTTCAAAGTAACGGTGGTTACACACTCATTGACATCAACAAGATTCATGTATTAAACCCACGAGTTAGTCGTTGCATGTTCATGTATGTGTATTTGTGTACTCCATCGATCGTTGATTTAATTGTTGTTTTGTGTTTACCATGTGTAAGCAACGATTCAAATCTATTTCGGGGCATATCTAATGGTTACGTGCATCGCATTGCCGTGTTTAGTGTTTGCGCAGTTAACATTCGTCAATCGATTGTAGTATTTGGAGTCTAAAAGCATACAATCTCCAGCGATGATAATACCTTCACTTAGGTAGCTAACCGGTGTAGATATGTGAATAAAAAAGGCACACTAATCAGTTGATTAGGTTGTATGACGATGACGACATTGGTTGATATGCCACTAGTGAAATTCATATTAGGACGATGGTTGATTTCATTTGTATAGCTGATACGGTAAACGAAGTTTGAAAGATAAAAGTATTTGTTGCAATAACAAACTGACAGTGCTAATATCAAGTGTTTATATGTTGCTGGTGTGACGGTATTAAAACATATACCATTCATATCATGACAACGATGACACATTTTTAATGCAACCACCAAGGTAGCATGTATCAATAATTCGATCGAGTGTCTAGCCGTGGATGATTGATATTTAAACACTTGTTATGAATTTCATAGTTGACATATATTTTAGATATTCAGGCTTGAATTGTTGCTCATTTCATGTGTGTTAATTGGGTCGATGATGTTGTGTTTTTAGTTGTAGCACCAGTAGATAAAATAGATTTTTTAAACTTGATGTAACAACAATGCTTGTATCAATGATAGTTTAATTTTTACCTCCAACTGGCCAGCCATCCCTCGTTCTTGTTCTTCTGTATCTGGATTCACGTTAACTGCCATTTGTATAATTTTTTTCATAAGTTGGCAATCTGTTAAATGAATAGTCGATCCTTATATATAACTTGTTTGCATTAGTTTATCTCACATATGAGGTGGGTAGTGCGTCCGAATTTTTAGAACTTAATAGACCATGATGTAAAGTGGCTAATGGGTGCTATTTTAATGAGTTATGTTAAACTAAAAATTTTTGATAGACTCCATTTGCTGGTAATTACGTTTTTCACGACAAAATTGCAAACTAATTATATAAAATAAATACTCTATGCATAAACATGTAAATATTGATATTTATAATGACATTTAATAATGAAATACGATTTTTTCAGATGCATCAATTGTCAATAGTTGGCGACGATTTCGGATCCTTTTTTTCATTTTTCAAGATACAATATGGCTGCCATTAACGTATTATGAAAGTCCTCAGTTAACTACGAAAACAAATAACATAAGTAATTGTGCATTTGTGAAAAAACCTACGTTGATCATCAAGTAATCCTTGACTATCACACGCACAACGTTGTTCGTTGTTGTCTGATTGGTCGTTCGTCTGCCATATAATTTATAATATGCGATAAAAGCTTAAAAAAAGACATAAGTTCGGCACAAAATCAGGTTAACAACTATAACTGAATCAGTAGTTATTATCAAGTTATAACCTAATCAGTGGTCATTAGTAATTAATCAAAGTTATTAGCAAATTTCATAAGGAAATTCATTACAATTAGAAACAATTTCATCGGTGAGATGAAACGGCAAAATAATTAATCCGATCGATTTACGATATGATAGATTAATCCAACTAAGTGCATAATTAATTTAAGATTTGTGACACTAATCATGCGTTAACAAACTTATATAACTTTAATTATGCAAGACTAAAACAATTCATTAAACTAGTGCATTCATAAGTATTTATGAAATTACATAAAAAGGAAAATACAAGAATACATTCTAAATACTTTTATACAAAAAAAAATGAAAATACACTACAAATACATAAAGGGGCCGGCCTATACATGGTACAACCATAGAGTTTGACTTCATTTTTATAATGCAAAACTACATACACAATCACAATCACATCTTCTCCTTTCCTTTCATCCAAGATCTTACTCAACCTCCACTCTTTTCATCATTTCAATTCACTTTTTCTCTCTATAAATAGAGACCAACTTCTTCATTCTTTCTCACACCTTTTGCAAGAGCAAAACACAAAACTCTCTCTTCTTTTCTCCTCTCCATAAACCGGCCACACACACTCACACTTAAAACACTTCAAAAATCTTCTTTGTTCTTCAAATCTTCACGTGTCTTTAGTACAACAACATTTCAAGATCACAACTTCTACTCATTTGCATTCTTCTAATACATCAAAGTAAGTAAATACTACCTTAATACTTCTTATATTTATGCTAATATAAGTCTTGCATAGTATATATAATGGATAACTGCAAAAAACCATCAACTTGTCAGATTTTTGTGATTAAAACCCCAAACCATTTTTCGTTCCATAGAAAACCCCGGACTAACTAAAAATCAGTAAATCAAGGTTTTATCAATGAGTAACCCGTTGAAACCGGTTATTAATCCTACGTGGACCGGTAAATAACCTACGTGGAATAAGTTTTAATTGTTGAAACCGGTTGCCAAGTATTACACATCATTTAAACCCCCGTTGATAATTTTTAATTGTAATTTATAAACGGGATTACATAATCAACGAGTGTTTAAATGATGTGTAACATTTGGCAACCGGTTTCAACAATTGAAATTTATTCCACGTAAGTTGTTTATCGGTTCACGTAGGATTAATAACCGGTTTCAACCGGTTAACCATTAATAAAACCTTGATTTACATATTTTTAGTTAGTTCGGGGTTTTCTATACAACGAAAAATGGTTTGGGGTTTTAATCACAAAAACCTGACAATTTGAGGGTTTTTTGTTCAATTATACATATATATAATCACCAACAACAACAAGTTTCATTAAAACTCAAGTTTATAAACAACTAGTTTTGTTTTAAAGTTTGTTTATTCAAATGTTTTTATAAAAATATAAACACATAATGTAAGATTAAATATTATGAAAACAAGTTATATAAATGTGTTTCATAGCCTTTTATGCATGTGGTTTTTAATTAAACAACAAGAATCACAAGTTGTTTCAAGGATATGAAATCCGGATTTTCGGTAGAAATATTACATCAACTTTGAAAAATCATAACTAATTCAAAACTTAACGAAATAAGTTGATTCTTATTTCAGAATTTAGATCTATGTTTTAACTAAATATCTAGAGGTTTTCATAATTTAATATGGAGTTTTGAATCCGCAAATACTGTTTGGGAACCGAAAAGTCTAACAGCTCAAATATGGCCAATATAGGGTTTTTAACGAGTCTTTTCCCTAACCTAAACACCTCAAAAAATGGCCGTTTTTACCTTGAAAAATTCCTTGTATATAGTAGTTTATGACTATGAATATCAAAGCTCAAATTGTTTTGGAGCTTGGTCAAAAATAGTCACAAAGTAGGCCGAAAACCACGACAAAAACCTGGGTATATATATATATATATATATATATATATATATATATATATATATATATATATATATATAAACTTGACTTTTTTTAGTGGGTTTTATTTATGAACTTGTTGAGTTGGGTGATTTAAAACATAAAAACCCTCATACATGCATATTATCATATATGGGAAATATTAAGTCTCTCGTATCATTTAGGCCTCGGTTAAAATACATCAAGCATCATCACAAGTCATCAACGAAATCTACGATTTTACGCTCATATTTTCCAACACATTTACGGTGATTCTTCATAGCCCCTATTTTTACGTTATGTGTTGTGGTGAAAATACATACTACAATTTTTATATGGACACAATACATGCTATATTTCTTTTATGTATTACACACATGTGGTTTCATCATGCCCTCATATCATGAACCGTTAATTACATTTATGTAAACATGAATATTATATGGTTAGATCTATCGGGATTAATGCCCCCCCACTCGGGTTGCTCGTACCAACTATTAACGGGTGCGTATATATTTATCATCATAGTATTATAGTGATTAATACTACATAAGCAAACTCATAATTAATTTCGGTTGCATGATGGTTATAGGTAATAACATAACATGGAATTTATGCTTTGGAAATTCAAACTCAATCGTTGTAGTCCATACAAGTCATTCTTTCGTGTAAACCTATGAGCTCACCAACAATTTTGTTGACGTATTTTAGCGTGTATTTTCAGGAAATTAAGGCGAGTAGCATGCATCGAAAGCGTAATAAGGCCGCATATTTTGAAGTCGCAATAATTTTCATACCTACGGATATTTATTAGCATAATTGATGTCCTTTTTGATCATGTTTTTAAATCTCCGCTATTGCGAACAACTTTACGTTTTATTCGAATTATGTAAAAACAATATCATGTTTTGAAGTTTATTAATGTATTTTTCGAAAATGTCCATTTGGTGGTCGTTCGCTTGATTATGACTATGCTTCCGCGACGTCACGCCTAGTTGCCAACTGGGATAACGGGGTGTGACATAAGTGTATACATGCATCTTAGTTAATATATAAAAATACCTCTGTTGCATCCTTGATCATCTTTTGACTCACTAAACACATTGCAACAATGATCAATAAACTCAAGTGTTGCACTTGTGGTCGGTGGTGGTCTGATGGACTTTCTCGTTGAAGTATAAGATAATGGTTAAAACATAAAATTGGCTGAGTTGTTTATCATACTTGAAAAAACTATCATACGAAGGTCATAACATGTAAAAACTTACATTAACACGAATTGTTGGAGGTGTTTCAATATCCATAGCAGAGGATTGTGGATTATGAAAATTAGTTGTGGTGGGGGGATAAACGTTTGCTTCTGGTTCAGTCGACTTATTCTCCATGCTGGTATTTTTAACCCATATTGATAAAATGACCGGTTTATGTCTGCGGGATTGCATTATATAATCAACAAATACAGTTAGTAATAAGTAGTTCCATATTTCCACTATTACCCTCTAAAAAACTGTCTTATTTGATGGTGTACTTGGGCTTTTGGGCATAAATGTAATTTCACATACAGATAGTGGTCATGTAGTAGGTTGCAACGTTGTGGTCCCTATTTAGTAGGAAAGAGTATGTTTTAGTGGGTTCGTGTGCTATCTAATAACTGCATGTTAATTGGAAATTATGTGTTTTTACATGTTATATATTAATATTAACTCTTGACTTAATACCAATTACTATGACCATGTGTTTAGCACATTGCAGTTACAACTCTGATTTTATAATACAATATTTCATGTGTCAAGCAAAATAAAACATAATATACTTAACAACGATATTAATCCAACAAATGCAGTAGACACCAAATATTTTTCTAAGTAAATGGAAAACAATCTAAGAACGTATTCAGTTTATTTTGAAAACTTTCAAGCGTGTCACGTAACAACTCATACAACAATAAATCTAAAATATTATAAAAACCAAGTTGAAATTAACATTTCTATGTGCAGAAAACATCACTTTTTAATATTGTGTGCACAGTATTCATGATATAGGTCCAGGATCATAACAATACATGTTTCCTATGATTTGTATCCACTTGCATTATGTGTTAATTTGCATAGTTGTTCAATTTTGAATAAAAAATAATGTATTCAATGACTTACTTTTTTTAGGATTGTACACAACAAATGCAGTCCAAGAAATTTTTTATGACTTCTGACAAAAGCACCATAATTGAAACCCATTTATACTTTCATTTAATGTTATATGAACAAAATTATTTTGAAATCAAACTTAACAGTGTAACAACTCTAAATCGTAACCAGAAATACAAATGAACAAAACACAAATTTATTTATTCAATCAATTGATAAGTACAACTATAAATCGAAAGTAGTCAAACATATTAAAATCCTCTTAAATAAACACTAAACAAATAGAAAGCATGACTAAACAAGTAGTCAAACCAAAAGGCCTTTGGCCTGGCGGTAAGAGGGTGGTGTTGTAAGTGAGAGGTCACGGGTTCGATCCCCGTCGGAGGCAAGTTGAAATTTAGTTGGAGTAAGTAAGTCTGGAGGTAAAGGAGTAGTTTAGGAGTAGGATAGTTTGCCGTTCAAAAAAAAAAAAATAGAAAGCATGATTCCTTTGATCCATGGTAGCTTCAATTCCGTTCTTATTCCATTCATGATACTTCTAGTGATTTTGTTGCAGTTTCAACATATGAAATCTCATCTTCATTGTTTGTCAATAATATCTATTGCATCACAGGACAAAGTTTGTTATTTGCCTCTGGATAATCTCTTCTTCTACAATCTGTGTTTTTAAGGTGTCAATGATGTGATATCTAATATTTATTTTGATAATTGCTCTATGAAAAACCATTACCTCATTTGCCATTTGTTGAACAAAAACCTGATATGCGTGTTCTACATCCTCTTATTCCCGACCTAATTTCAATAACTTCATCCCATTTCCAATGTTTTAGGTTTGTCAAACGCTTTTCTTGCTTTCTGTACAAAATTTTCTATTTATAAAAGTATGTTACCATCGGTCAAAAAAAAGAATGCAGCAAGTAAGATAGTATTTCAGTACCTAGAATTCGAGTTCATGCTCAATGTAATTGATGTATGTTTCCGTGTTTACATGAACCCAATCAACCATTAACGTTGGTTGCTAGTACAGAATAAATACCCATGTTAGTAGTAGCATATTATAATTTACGAAATTTATATAGTTTCAAAAAATTTACCCCGTTCTCTCCAACCCAGTCCATTGTTACAACTGGTGGCTACAGAATTCAAACAGAAGTGTAGTTAATATTAAAAAATATGTTTCCTATTGTACGCAAATTGAAATTTCATACCTTGTTTTGCATGTCCATGGGTTTCGTGCTTCCTGATGTTGATGTTGCGTTTTTCGTGATTTTCCTTTACATATACACACACACACACACACACACATATATATATATATGTATGTATATATATATATGTGTGTGTGTGTGTAGATATATATGTATATGCACGTATGTACAGGACTATTAGTGGACTATACATGTTTTCCTATTTTGTAGGTTTTTTAACTGCTCGTTACACAAGAAAGACTTGTGACTGGGTTATTAGTGGGCTATACATGTTTTCCTACTTTTAAGCTATGTTAACTGTCCATTACAAAAAGTAACCAACTTTAAATCATTTGTGATTGTTCTTTATCTATTTTCATTAGAATAGTTAATCAAAACAAACCACAGAAATTCTAAAAATGTTTGCCTTCTAAAATGCTTATTTAGTCGGGGTAGTAAAGTAAAACTATTAATTAATTGTAATAAATATAATCACATTTTGCCAAGAATTGAAAAACTCATGTAAAAAAGTGTGTTAAAGCCATGATTTATTTGATTACCTTTCCAGAGATCATTTAATGTTTTATGATTTTGAACTTCTTTTTTTGAATTATACATATTTTTCTATGTTTAAGTTATTATAAATGTCCAAAATAGAAAATAACCAACTTTAATTGATGTTTGCTTACATTTTTTTTAATTTCATTGCAATATCTATTTAAAACAAAGCACATATATTTTAAATACGTTTACCTTATATTATATTTAGTTACTAACTTTTTTTTTTTTTTTTTTGGTATTTTAGTATAAAATTACTTAAACTTTGTGTACTTATAATTTATTTACGGGACTCAAATAAGAATATTAAATGTTTCGATTACTTATAATTATGTATATGTTTTCGTTGGTTAATTTCCCAGGGTTGATGATTTAATATTCTACAATTTATTTTTCACACGCATGCCACAATGTGTTATAGAATCAAGTAAACTCAGGTTTTTAAAACTTATAATAACTTTTGCTTTTATATGGACTGAAATTACAACCAAAAGTTAGTCTAATATAACTTAAAAAAAAAAAAGAACATAGTTATCATGAGACGTAACAATAGAAAAAATCTGAACTCCCCCATATGCAATATTTACATTATGTCAAATACTAATAAGACATAAACCATTATTAGTCTAATGTGTCATCGTAGTTACTTATCCACTTCATCATTCGTCTTTATCACTTTCTTCGATCACCTTGTAGCTCCTCTTCCTTGCACGTTGACTTTTACGCCTTTTGAATTTATGCATGTCGCCATCCTGAAAAATGTATATATTGGAATGTAATTTTTGGAAGGCCTATATATATAATAAGTAATGATCTGTACCTCAATCTCTACATTGTTTCTTTATCTGATATCTCATCCAATGACTTAACTCCGTAGTAAAATAAATAAAAACATCACAATTTGATGGTTTGAAATAGTCAGACGTAATTTTTTGTTTATAGCGTGGTATTAACTGTGGGTTTGTCGGAACGTACGATGCCCACATCGGTCGATTCCATTGAATAATCTGATAACTGCAATGAAGTAAAAATTGTTGTTTAACTTATTAGTGTTTTACGTCTAATAAAAATAGGAGTGTTTACCTCCTTTTCTGCCTTTATTTTGTCTTCCTCCATCTTTTGCTCTAAAAGTTCAACATATCGTATTACTGCCTCTTCCCATGCAATGTCAATCTATTCGACCATATTTTAAAAATCAATACATACTACACTGCAACCTTAGCAGTAACTATTACCTCGTCATTGAATGAAATAAAAGTACCCTTTAATGACAATGTCTGCATATGTACATCTTTATTTTCAGCATATGAAAATCAACTTGTAAAACAATAAGTGTATATATGCTAAATTTATAAATATATGATACACCAATGAACATGCATTCTTGTTACAATCCTCTTTACTTTCCATACAGACCAATGATTGACTTGCCGCTGATGTTTCTAATTTCATCTTTTCGGTTGGTGGCTGCATAAACAAACGAATTGTTAAATTCCATACTTACAAGACAATACTTAATAAGATTGTACAATGATAAATATTGTAATATTTTTTCAGAACTGTGTATTTTCATAAAAACCATTAAATATGCAATACCGGCATGCCGATGACATCTTCTTGTTTAACTTTTACGTTGCACGTTAGTCGATGCTGCAAGAAATGATAAAGTAAATAGCAAAACAACCATAAATAAAAGATATACAAAGAATAAAAATTTAAATTCTTACCTGATGGTCCATTGGTTGGGACACGGATGCAAGAAGAATGCAGAGAAATCTTCGACTTCTAGTTGTGCCAATTAGTTGACAAATCGATGTTTTTAGCTTTTTATTCATGGTAATAAATTGACTTCAGCATGGGTTACAGAAAATGGTGGAAAGGTTGCAAAAATATATGCTTGAAACGGGGAGAACATGGGTGGTTTTCAGTACACCGCAAGGCATGCAGCAGTAGTTATTAAACCGTAAGATGCATTATCTATGCATAGACAGAAGTAAACCAATTAATACGGCCAAAATAGAAAGTTAGAAATTTGAACGGCTGAGATTACCCAAGGGAGATGACACTCTCTCTCCTTCAATATTGGTAGAATTCCCTTAATAAACTATGCACCATATTATGCTAATCAAGGTTTTAATAAAGATATTATTACTCAATAGATATTAATATACATATATTATAAAATGATTTTTAGTTTGTGAATCGACGGATTAATTATAACTATATATGATCTAAAAATCTATGTTTTTATATTATTTTACGAAAACATAGGTTTTAAATAGTTATATTAAATGAATTTGATTTTAACTAAACGAAAAATAAGTTAAGTTTAGACTTAGAAAACAATAATATAAAACAAAATTAATAAACAAAACGGTATTTTTAAATCAATATAGAGACGACATAAAAATTAAATATATAAATAAAATATTAAAGAAAATACTTATGTTTATAAATATGTATATTTATAAAAAAAAACCAAATATAATAATAAAGAAAAAGATTACAAACAAAAACAAACTAAAATTTGGACAATAAATGGAATTAATTAAAACATCCCATTAGAAAGAGTAAAATGATAATTTAATAAAGTTAATTGTTGGACTGTTAACTTTAAAGTTTCGAAAGTAATTCGAAACAAATTACCAAAATAGCATCAAAAAATGGTTTGATTAATGTGTGAGGACTGAATCCCAGTGTATCATAAATCCATAAGGACAAAAAATGTGCTTTTGTCTATAATTAATTAAGAACATAAATTATATTCAAGTCCGTATGTACCAATATGTGGGGTTGTAAATTGTTCAACAATACATATAACCTCATGATCGATGTAAACATAAACCCATAAAATTACTCACGACAACATAATCGCTGGGTAATCTATGAGACATATTTTAGCTGGAAATTCGTTGCCCACGGAATACACATGACACTGATGTCATGGGAAAAATTATTTTTAAATAAATTATATTTTAAGTTGCTAAAATACAATACACATGAATTTCCCACAAAATGTACTCACAAAACAAAAAATGTGTAAAATTTGTGAGTAAACATAAGTATACCCATGGAATTACCCATTAATTTACCTTTGGTAATACAATCCATGGGTAATCTGTGGGAAATATTTTAGCGGGAACAATTTACCCATGCATTACACATGAATTTACGATCCATGGGTAGATTTGTGGGTAATCACATAGGAAAATCATGTGTAACGTTGTTAACTTTTTGAACACACTCGGCATGGGTAATTCGTGTGTAATTCATGGGTACATACGGGAAAATTTCGTGTGTAATCGACATGACTTTTGTAGTGATAGTTATATGTGGATAACTCTAAGATGATCTCGTTCCCTACTGTTTGGTTACGTACTACACGCATATAAGAGGAGTGTATAGAGAAGAAACGAAGCAGTTTTTATATAAAAGTAACGCTCGTAAAACCTAATTAATATTTAATACCCGTAATTTGAATTTACGAATAAGAGAGTTTTTGTCAAAATCATAAGTTCTAATATCGCAAATAAAATTGGGACAAAAAAGAATGAAAACGACTATAATATTGTTATAGTTCACCTTATGGACTATACTACGTTGACAGAATTTGTTAAAATAAGTAAAAGAAATTGTTGGTTTGACACAAAAACATAAACTATCATTTGAAATCGTTTGTGTTGAAACAATATCAACATAATCTCGTTAAACGCTTAAACATATGAAAATGTAAAATAAAATGATAGGTTGAAACAATAAAGTTCTTAAAACAGTCTGGAACTTTAATTTCGGTAACAAAATGTTGGGTAATAAATTTGTTTTTACTTTTTTTGTATCTACGTATGTTGTGTCAATATCAAACAACCACTTACATAATAAAAAGTAGATGGATATAAGGGGAAAATAATTTTGGTTGAGGGAGTTAATAAAAAAACAATAAAATTATATAATCTACAGTAACAATTGCAAGCGGTTCAAAATGTTACAACTTTTCGTTAAAAAAAAATACAAAATTCATGAGTTTTAATTGCTAAGAGATTTACGAGTCAATTAAACTAAATGAAAAGACTCAAATGATGTTTGGTTTTGCATTTAAAAAAACGTTTCTCATTATGAAAAGGTTGCATCAAACCTAACATTAATTATTTTACTTACTCAAAAAAGAAATACATAATTTGTAGCTTTTCTGGCAGCCTAATTTTCTTGCTTGCTAAGCCAAAAAAAGTTAACTTTGAAGTTTGAAACTTGAAAGAAAGATCATCAAAAGAGGTGCATGCCTTCCTGGTACCTACAACAAGAAAAGAAGGGGAAAAGGTAAGGAAGAATACATTCATGATGCAACAAACCCAGATGTGAAAGAAACTAATTAATTAATTACATTTAAAATATAATTTATAATTTAAAACTGATTAATTTTTATCTCTTTGAAATCTGTCCTAACTAGTTCGGCCATAAAGTTCACATAGATAAAACATAATTTTAACATAAAACAAGCATAACAAACTGATCGATAGAAAGTCGATAGCACGTGAATTAACTTAAGGAGGAAACATATGATAAAAACGGAAGTACGTAAAGATTGTTTATTTACCCCAGATAGAATGAAAGAGATTAATCCAGCTGTGAACTTTCGGAAAATAGTTTTTCCGACGAATTTCTGATTGTTTTATTTGTCGGAAATAAAGTTGTTTTCTAGTGGTGGTAAACGTGATTTTGGATGTATAACCAATTTAAGAAATCAATTGATTATATAGCTAGGTCGGGTTCAACTAACAAATATGAAGATAATTAATTAAAAGTAGTACAGATAATCTCAAAATATCAAATAAATTTAAAAAGTATGAATAAAAACACTGTGAACAATTGAATACAACCTTCAAGAGATGACTTTATTTATTGCAAAGAAGAAATACAAAGAAAGTAATGAATATCTCATATTCTGCTCTCCACCTTTTATCACCTACCCATCTATATATACATGCATATTACTACCAGAAATGCTAACAGAAAATAAAGCTAACTGACAACTGTGATTAGTTATAAGATATAACTGAATCACTTATTAACAACTATCTCTAACTAACAATCTTGATAACAATTCGTTTGAGTTAGAACCATTATTACTTCACAAACACAATTAATTAACAAAGTTAAATAAGTTAACAAGTTATTTGTTACTACTTTTCTCAATTCTACTTTGTCTCTTGTCACTTTCGCTTTCTAGTTTTCTTTCTAGTCCATTGCTGGTACTCCGAAAATTGGTTTGGAGTCTAGCTTTGAACGTTTTCTTAGACTTTTGGGTATTGGGCATCAAGTTTAGTTTTAGAAATGAGTTCAAAGACACGTGGTTGACTTTATTTGATGAGATAATGGGTATTTAGTTTGTAAAATAATTGACTTTTATTTTATTTATGTATTATATGTTAGTTATTTTTATTTTTTATAATGAAATAAAAATAATGAATTATGCTACAAATTTATTTGTTTGATTTAAATTTATAAAAAATTTTAATCAATTTTTTTTTAATAATTTGTCAATATTGAAGGAGTACGAGTTGCACACTTCAAAAATTTATGGGTTGATCAAATGAAACTTTTTATAAAAATAAACTCTGCAATGAAATTTTGTGCTTCTCCAAGCTAGCCAACGTCCACCCATGGAACAATCAAAGTGTTGTTTATAAAGAATTTTGTCTCACGTTTGATGAATGATGAGAAACTTTAAAAGGAATTTTTAATAAGATATAAAAAAAACTTGACAAAATGTGTATGCATCATTAAATATTAAAAATAATTTAATGAGCATCGAGTTAACTCAGTTGAACCCAAATTAATACACTTCTACTTGACTCGGCTTGTAAACACCCTTAATCATAATACGTTTGCTGCCTAAGTTATTACCAACTCCTAGAAATTAATTAAATCAACATTGATTATATATAACCTGAACCCTAGGATCAATTCAAAAGTGAGAATCTTTCTCTATATTCCCTTTGTTTCCATATAAATACCTCATAGACTTGACTAGCTCCTACAAACCAAACATATCACAAACAAAAAAGAAATTAAATGGGTGGAAACAAGACTCAGAATAAGTCCATCTTTTCATTCTTTGGAATCTTCAAATTCAAGAAGAGTCGCAGAGGAGGAGATGATGCTTGGGATGACTCGGTGAAGGCATACAAAGTGTACCCGAGTGATCAAGACAGAGCTGGACGATGGGCTGATCCTCGTATTGACAGCAAAGCATCGGCTTATATTCATGACAGGACAAACAAATGGAACAATGTCGAGGTTTCAAGCTGATGTGTCATGGTATAAAAGAAACCATCGTCGATGAAATTGTTTCTTACATTATTTATTTATCGTTATCATGTATATCTTAGTATCCACATTGCAGATGTTAATCAAATAAATTGTTTTAATTTATTAATTCTTTTGTATTTTTCAGCATAAATTGCCGTACGTGAATCTTGATTTATAACTCTCCTAGCTCATCATCTATGCATTATATGTTGCTTATTTCGGTACACAAATAATGTTATAAATCCTAACAACGCATAACGATCGCTCAGTTTTCTGAAGACTCATGAAAACTAGATTTAATGATATAGATACTCTTCATATCGCTGTCATTTAAATTTCTTCGAAGAACCTTAATTGAAATCTTCGACCACCAGGACCATAATCCATCCCTCTTCGTATGGATTCCTCACAGTTAACTTGGGAATCGATCCCTCCATTTCCACTCTCATTCCTATATCCCACGTGGATTTTCCTCACATGTCATATTATATCCCACGTGGATTGCCATGTGTACAATGACATATATATATGTCATAAAACATGGAATCCAATGCCATGTCAGCACTACTAATTTTTATCATTGGATAGTTTCCTAAAGTATGAAATTATAAAATAAAATTGAAATTAGAATACAATAAGAAAATACCAAAATAGTCCCATGGTAATATATCCATCGGTAAAGTTTGAAACCGAATTCCCTTGGTAATCCAATTGTAATTACTGTTCCCTTAGAAAATCCGTAAGTAAAAGTTATGGTTGCGTTTAGTTGACGAAAACTAGTCATTTTTCAATTTCAGTTTTCAAGTTATAGTTTTTAGAAAAAAACAAGGGTTTCTATGAAAAGTGAAAACTTGTTTAGATGATGAAGTTTTAGTTTTAAGAAAAATAAGATGAGTGATTATAAAATAAAAAAAAAAGGATAGGTGATGGAAAAGTAAGAGAGAGGAAGAGAGTATTAGGCCACAGGGAGTGGATGCCACCGATGCCACCCAAAATTGCCGCCACGTCAGCGCCACGTCAGTTTTGCCATTCGCTGTCATTTTGATGCCATTTCGAGGGTGTGGATGCCGTTGTTTTTAATCGTTTAGACCCACGTTCGATAAAATCGTCTGCCGTCGCAACACGTTGCCAAGTTGGAGAATCTTTTACGACCGACCACACTTCGATATGTCGAAACGAATACCCATTCGCGTCTTTAAACATTCCAAGTGCTTTTTTTAGAATGTTGGCGTCGTTTTGACCACTTTCCCATTGGATGGAATGAAATATCGCCGAAAATTGTTTAACGACGGCGTTGACATTCCTCCATTTTGTGTATAGTTGATCTTTCGAACGGTAGTCATTTTTCCCCATTTCTTGGTGGAGCCTAAACCGAATTCGATTCCAAAAATCTTTCCTATTTTGGTCGGTACCAGTAATAGGATCTTCAGAAACATCGAGCCAAGCTCGTGCCAACGTCTTCTCTTCTTGGGGGGTCCAGTGTTGAGTAGGAGCCCTCGTTGTTGATTTCTTTTTTTTACCTTTCGTAGCCGACTCGGGTTCGGGATCCACTTCGACTTCGGGTTGTGTTTCCGGAACGACTTCGGGTTCGGCAATATGTTGAGATGGATGAGTGCCAAATGGGGATAACGTTGGGGAAGAGAGTGGTTGGTACTCCGTGAACGCGTTAAATTGCGAATATTCCGGAGGCATGAAATTTAGTCGAGTAGGCGTGATGCCATACCCTCGACCGAAAACGGGTTGCGGAACCCCCGCAAAGTTCATAAAACCCGTGGGAGAAAATATTGGTTGATCCATTTGCATCGGGATCGGACGATAACCTTGATTTGTCGACGTTGGTGTGTTTGGATTGTTCGTCGAACCGGAACCGGAACCGGATGCCATTTGAATTTTTGAGAGAGATGAGAATGGAGGTTGAGAGTTGTGAGAAATTTTTTTTAAATTTTGAATGATTTGAATGTGGGTGTATTTTAAAAAATTATGTGTGTGTGTGTGTGTATATATATATATATATATCACTACAAGAAAATAGGGTTTTAGCGGCGACTAATGTCGCTGCTAATGCCTGAGATTGTCGCTGCTAAAGCCTTTAGTGGCGACATGTCGCTGCTAAAAAGTCGCTGCTATTGCTTTAACACTAAAAGTCCAGTGTCGCTGCTAATTGTGTCGCTGCTAAAGGCTGTCGTCGCTATTGTCTGTTGTCGCTGCTAATAGCGTCGCTGCTAATACATATTTTTTTTTAATATTTTTTAGTAATTAATAATAAACCTGCTATATTTAATATATATTTATATATATTTGAAACCTACTATTTTATTTAAATATATACAATACGTACTACAAAATTCATAATAATATATATATATATATATATATATATATATATATATAAACAAACAACGTACGTTACAATAACGTTTGTTACATAATTAGCTAAAACACTAATAATCTAATCATCATCTTCGTTGTCGTCGTTGTCTTCATCATGCTCGTCGTTATCGTTTTAAGTGCTGAACTTTCGATAGAGTTCCATCATCGCATTATTGTTCCCACATTTTCTACACGGGCATCTAATTTGACCTCTATCGTCGACGTGTGCTTTGGATCTCTCAACAAAAGATTCGAGTCCTTGTTGGAACTCAGGAGAATTACGGTTTTCAATAGTAGTCCATGTTTTATCGATAGACATTATGCAACTGAAACATAAGTTAGAGTTTAAGGTTTACTCTACGAGAATTAAAATTTCATGATTCGAAAAGCAAACTCGAAATGAGTTTAAAAATCAAACATGGATAAAGTATTTACACGGGCAGGCTTCTAAACCCACTTTTCGAATACCTTACCTCATATGTGAATGCACATTACTCGATTGCTTGTTTAAAAAAAATTCGGCAGCATTTCCCCTTAGCTCTCAAGTATATATAAAAATATATATACCCGAGAAACAAAGAGAAAATGGCAACTGAATCTTTCTTAAACAAACAATCATGTAATACACATTCACATCCTAAATGAGATAAGGTATTCAAAAAGCAGTCCCAAAACGGGGACAGCCCGAAATTAATTACTAAATCAATTTCGGACGGGCATGTATTATAAGCTCAAACACACACCTAACACATTTCACTATTTTAAGAGTATATATTCTCATTTCTTATAGAAATAAACAATTCATATCACTAATAAAATAGTTACACATTAATACATACAAATACACACAAATATAAACATCAACTCATATTATATGTTATTATAAACTTTTATACAAATAATTACACAATAAATCTACAAACATATAATTGCATCTTAAAATAAATAACGATAATATAATTATACAAAAAAAACAACAAATATACTAAATTAACAAAATTTTAAATTATTTAAATAAACATACACCTAGTTTAACAAATCCATCGTATTTTTTACCTAAAACAATCACACACACATTAATAAACTAATAGACACTAAAATTATACAAAATAGACACCAAATATACACAATACAAGTACATTGTTTTCTTTTTACCTAAAAAAATACATATATAAACTTTTATCATATAATTTTAGTAAATGTACATTATTTTACCATAAACATATACAAAATACACATAAATACACACACTAATATATAAAACACATATAAATACAAACTAATACACAAAATACATATAAATACACACACAATAATATACTAAATACATATAAAACGTTTATAAATACTTAAAAAAACACAATAATTCCAAAAATATTTTAACAAATTCTAAAAAAACCTAATTTTGATAAATCTAAAACTTTTATCCAAGAAAATAATTTAAACAAACCTACAAATAATTTTTACAATTCAATAAAAATAAAAACCTAATTTTGATCAATCTAAAACTTTTATCCAAAAACAAATACACACACCAACACACAAATACATACAATAATATACTAAATACACAAAATACAAACAACTACACATACTAACACTAAAAATACATAAAAATAAAAACACTAATACACAAAATACATACAAATACACACACTAATACACAAAATACATACAAATACACACACTAACACTAAATACATACTAAATACATACCTTGCAATGAGAGATCGACGGCGGCGAGAGGGAGATCGACGGCGGCGAGAGGGAGATCGACGGCGCAGAGAGAGAGAGACGACACCTAACACACCAATACACACACACATTACATACATTTACCTAAAAAAATACTCAAAATACAAACATTGTATGAAAAAATCGTAACCTGGAAGGGAGAAGAAGCCAAAATCGCATATGGAAGAAGAAGAAGCCGAAAGGTGAACAAGTGAAAGAGAGAGAGGTGGAAAAGGGAGAAAAGGGGGCGGCAAGTCAGGCGCCATTTTTTTGGGTATTAGCGGCGACAGTATGTCGCTGCTAAAGGCTTTAGCGGCGACATGTGTCCGCGTATTTTGGGTGTCGCTGCTAAAGAGTTTGTCGCTGCTAAAGGTGTCGTCGCTATTGACCCTTTTTCTTGTAGTGTATATATATATATACATATATATATATATATATATATATATATATATATATATATATATATATATATATATATATAACGGTCGAAAATGAGGAAAGGAGCTCGGTATTTCAATGCCGTTGCCGAGGGTCTTGATGCCGTTGCCGAGGCGACGGCGCGGTGTTCCATCATTGCCGAGCTCGGTACCGAGGGGTGCCGAGCCCCACTCCCTGTGGCCTTATAAAGAAATAAGGTAGGTAGTAGAAAAAGTAAGAGAGAGAATATGAAAAGTGGTATTTTAAAAATTGAAATGAAAATTTATGAAATTGTTGTTAAGTAAACAAGTTTTCATTTTTGTTGAAAAGTGAGATGGAAATTTTGAAAATTTTTGGTAACTAAACGCACGTTATTACAATGAAAAGTGGTACAATATTATTATATAATGAGCGTTAAACCTTTTTGATCTAGTTGGTCTATTAACAAATTTGATTAGGGCTAAAGTCGTACAATAGCAGTGTACTTTTTAAGGTGTATCGATATAGTACGTGTACTTTTTATATTGTTAATATGATACCTTTACTTTTTATGACCGGTTATTTCGTCTAGCTTTGTGCAGTTATGGGAGAATCGTCGGTACGAACTTGTTCACCGTTGGATCTATGTAAAATTTGAGGAGAAGTTTCGCAACACATAGTTCTTCGATCTGGACGGTGGAGATCGTCATTGGAGATTTCTATAGAGGTCTGTAGGTGTTTGAAGTTGGCTGTGCATTGTGATTTCTCCTATCAGGTTATCACAAGGACGAGAAAGTGTATTTGATGCTTCAATTATGGAAATTTGAACATTAATAAAAAGAAAAATTTCACTCTTAACAAGTTCAGCCAGTAATCGGTTACCAAAGGTATCATATTGGTATGAAAAAATGTAGTACACGTATCAAATTTGAACGATTCCGAAAGTACACGTGTAATATGAATAATTAAAATAGTACACGTACCATATCGATACATTTTAAAAAGTACACAACTATTCTACAACTTTAACCCATTTGATTATGGGTTCAAAAAAGAATTACTAGCAATGATAATAGAGGAACTTCACAAATGGAATATGGTTCGCGGTTTTCAAATATTTCCATGAACATTCATCCATCATGGTAGACTGCAAGGAAATTTACAATGGAAATAGTTTAAATTGCCTGTGTCTTAGGCTTGTGATGCATGGAAGATCCCATATACTGCTTGCGAAGGCGGTAGGGTTGGTTTGAGTTTAGTTACTCGGTCTTTTGGCTGTTTGGCTGATTGTGTTTGCACTAGTTTGCTTCAGTTGTTTGGTCATTCTTTTTAATATACACCTAGTAATACTAGGCTCGATACCAATTACAACAAATAAAAATAAATAACTTTCAATTAAAATAAAATTGAATTACAATACAGCAATTAAATAAAATTAACAAACATAAAGTAAATTACAAACAACAAATAAAATTAAATAACTTACAATTAAAAGAAAATTGAATTACAGTACTGAATAGAAACTACAGCAATTAAATAAAAGGGTTATATGTTACTAATAGCGATAATTTTTTGTAGTTTTACCGTTTATACCCACATTATTTATTTTTTTTATCATTAATAGCAACAACTTTTGTATTTTTTACCGATTATACCTACTTTTGATCTGGAAACCTGCTATAGCACGTTACCATCTATTAATACCAACAACTTTTTTTTTACCAATAATAGCAACAACGTTTTATATTTTTACCAATAATAGCAATGACTTTTAACTTTTTACCGATAATAAAAACATATCAATTTAAATTTTGCTTTATCTTTAACTAATCATTACTTTAAAGAAACTAAATTTATGAAAATCGGAACATAATCCAATAAATTCATAATCCATTTTTTTGTTTAAATTTTGTTAGAAATAAATCAAATGCAATGTGTGCCTATAAAAGAGATAAAAAATATGTTTTCTATAGACATTAAAAAATGAATATTATTTTGATGTGTCATATTTTCATGCATAGCTGGGTTTTAGAGGTATGATAGTGGCGACCATTTAAGTGTAACATGACAACGTAAAACTTAAATCATTTTGTACAAGATGTCGTAGAACTATAATGAACACATTATGCTACATTTGTATTCTTTTTTGAATACTTAGTTCAACGATATTTGCATTATTTATTTATTGATAATTAAATGAATAATATTATAAATAATTATGATCTAATCATGGATAATTAGTTTTTTATTTATTTGATAAATAAAATGGTAATATTAAAACGTTGCATCCATTTATTTTATGAATACTTATATATGATTTAATAATCCAATTATTCTATCTCTAACAAAATTTGGATACAAATTTAAATTATGAACTTATTTGAACGTCATCTGATTTTCATAAATTTAAATCATATATAATCATCCATAAAATAAAGGGATGCATCTTTTAAATATTACCATTTTATTTGTCAAATAAATAAAAGACTAATTTTCCATAATTAGATCATAATTATTTATTATTATTCATTTATTTATCACATAAATAAATAATGCAAATATTGTTGTAATAAGTATCTAAAAAATAATACAAATATAACATAATGTGTTCATTATATTTCTGTGACATCTTATGCAAAATGAATTGAGTTTCACATTGTCATGTTAACTTTTCAATGTCAAAAAATTTCATATGAGACTAAAACTTACTTTGAATATTATGATTATTATTATTGTTGTATTATTATTGCATTTGTATGTTGTCATGGTTTTGAGTGATAAAATGATTTAATGTCTAAATCTTGTTTGTGAAAGAATGCATATGTTATATTTTTTGATTTTATGTATCCATATATATGCTTATTCCTATATATATATATATATATATATATATATATATATATATATATATATATATATATATATATATATATATATATATATATATTGTCAGGTTCTATGGGGAACCTGCATGCATTGTGCAACTTGGGAACCTCCATACACCGTTAGATCTATAATTTCAATGGATCAGATTTCAATGACAAAAGGGTAATTAAGTTGAACTTTGTTGCACCGGTGCATAACATGTCACGCGCGGAGGGGCAAAATTGGAAGAAGGTTCATTTAGCTAAAATTCACCTTCCTTCGTTGCATACCTCGATTCTAACCCTCCTTCCATAATCGGTATTTGCTCCGGATTTCGCTCAAGATTTCTCCCTCCATCTTTATCCCGAAAATCACTCATGCATACTCAAATAGATTAAGCTTTGTTCTCCAAGTACACAGATACAATGCATACGGTTCAAGGGTTAAAAAAAGGGAAAAAAAAACAAACATTCACGTGCGAACAACCAGTTTTTTTTTCGTTGCAACTTCGATTATTTTGTTAGATGGAAGTGCATTGTTGCATATTTCGTGTTCATTAAGGTGTTTAGTTCATAATCGAAGTGTGTATTTCGTATTTGGGGGTTTTTTATGTCCTAGTTAGTTTTGGGTTCAATCGGTAGGGTGTTTAGTTCATAATCGAAGTATGTGTTTATGAAGGTTTGAGTTTTTTGAAATGCATTATGCGTCGACTTTAAGACTTAGCGGCCGCAGATTGATTGTAGTTCACAAATGCATATTTGTGAAGGTTTTATCTAGCGGGTTTTTAACAAATTTTAGTTGGGGATGCATAATGCATGTATGGTATGTGTAAGATTTCGGACTGATAATGTTTGTAATTTATGGACTGGTAATGAGTTAGTGCATAATGATGTTCATCTTTTTTTTTTTTTGTTAATGCATATGAGGACTGATAATGTTTGTAATTTATGGACTGGTAATGAGTTTGTGCATTATATTAATGTTAAATTTGATTATGCATATTTAGTGTGTACATTTTGTTGATGTTAGATTGTATATAATATATTTACATATTTAGAAAAGTAAATTACAGTATGGGGTGATTTTGCTAAAACTCAATGTCTCATATGTTAAGGAAATTTCAATATGCATATTAGGTCATTTCAGTATTATAACATCCTCAAATTTGATATAATAATTAAATTACTAATTATACATTTCACCGATAATTTGGTGAATTAATTATTCTTATCAATATGTAAGAATTTTTTATAGAAATAAGTGAGAAAATAAAAAAAATATTAAAACTAATTGGTTTTTTAAAAATTTTCAAAAACAATCATGCCGTGGTTGCAAACCACGGCTCAAAGTGTTTTTTTATAATTTTTTTTGTTTTCAATATATATATATATATATATTAAGTGTTTTTTTATAAATTATATATATATATATATATATATATATATATATATATATATATATATATATTACAAATAGTCTGAAACCCGTGTGTTCACAAGTACTTACAATTAGGGGTGAGCTCGGCACCGGACCGAACCGAATAGGTACCGATCCCGAAAATACCGAAACCGAATTTTTAGTTTTGAAAGAACCGAATACCGAACCGTATAATTTTATACGGTGCCGGTACGGTCCCGAATAACGAATTTTAGCTAATTTAAAAACCGAATACCAAACCGAGAATACCGAATACCGAATTTTAGCTAATTTAAAATCGAATACCGAACCGAATATATTAATTCGGTACCGGTACCAGTTCGGGTTCGGGAAATGGTACCCGTCGCGCACTCCTACTTACAATACTCTGTATTTTTTAGATACTCACATGAACCGTAGTGTGTATATATATATATATATATATATATATATATATATATATATATATATTAGTATTTTTTTAATGTATTTTTTTTAGTTTTATCTTGAATAGATTTACCAACTAATATTTTTATATATTATAGTTTTTAAATATTTTTTAGTCGTTTTAAGTAAAATAATTACGGATACATTTAGTTTGCGATATATTTATTTTTAATATATGTTTATGTGTATATTTTTACAAGTAGTCTTGTATTATTAATTTAAACATGATTATGAAATAAAATTTCAAAAAAATGGTTTTAAGCGAGTTACCTCCGGTATTCTGCAAATTAATGGTACTCATTTGAATCCAAAAATTTGATAATTTAATGTATAAAATTATGTATTTAATGTTAAAATTTATACATTTGATAAATTTATGCATTTGATATAAAAATTTACGCATATCATAATAAATTTGTCCACTTTATGTACGAATTTGTGCGTTTAGTGTAAAACTTGATAAATTTAAATTTTAAAAATAATTTTAATGTTAGATTATGATAATTATTAATATTGAAAACCAATAATGATTTTAAGTAATAAATTTAATTTTTAAATTTGTGCATTTGATATATAAATTTGTACATTTTGGAAGGTTTTTACGTTCTCATGGAATTGAAGGGTTTTTATGTGATCTCAACCCTATATATATATATATATATATATATATATATATATATATATATATATATATATATATACAGAGTATTGTGAGTATTGTGAACACACGAGTTTCAGATTACTTGTAATATATATATATATATATATATATATATATATATATATATATATATATATTATATACAAGTAATCTGAAACTCGTGTGTTCACAAGTACTCACAATACTCTGTATTTTTAGATACTCACACGAACCGTATTTTATATATATATATATATATATATATATATATATATATATATATATATATATATATATAAAAGAGAATATGGTTCGAGAGAATACCACCTATTATGCAGCGCGGCAGAATGTAACATCTTTAAAAAAAATTTAAATTTTTTTTCATAAACATGTTTTAATTAACATTATGAAAATCATATGTAAAAACATACAATCACATCTCCTAGTTCATAAAAAAATGATGTGAATTTACACTTACATAAATTTGATTACATGTGAACGTGCATTTATGTGATGCGTGTTTTCATGCACTTAGAGTGTTCGGAGTGCGTGAAATTTACATATGATCTGTGTAATGTTAATTCAAAGATATTAATGCAAAAAAAATTTTCAGAAAAATTACTTTTAAGAGTGGTACCTATATATATATATATATAACCTTTTATATATATATATATATATATATATATATATATATATATATATATATATATATATATATATATATATTCAAAAACAAAAAAAAATTATAAAAAAACTCTTTGAGCCGTGGTTTGCAACCACGGGATGATTGTTTTTGAAAATAAAAAAAAAAACTAATTAGTTTTAATAATTTTTTTGTTTTTTCAATTATTTCTATAAAATTTTCAATATGTAAAGATTAAAATTTTATTTTTTAGGAGGATTTATGTTAAAGTTAAATTACATACCTATAAATAGGTAAACTGCACTTATATATATATATATATTTGAGTCCGGTTAACTCATACATTGCTAGGGTAGCAATTATAATTAATGAAATATCAAATGAATTGTATCTTTATATTTGATTAAGAGTAAAATTAAAGAATTGGTCACAATTATTTGTACTATACACTTTAAGCCTTGTAAATTGGCAACTTATATCTTTATGTAAAAAATCCTTTGAGTTAAAGTACTAATCATAAGTAATTAAGTGCCAAGCAAATTATATTTAGTTGCTTAACTATAATTGAATTAAAATCTTGGCCCTATGCTTTATCCACTTGAATAACATGCTTCATGTTTTGTAACTTAGCAATTCACATGAAAGTGTACAAGACTTTAAGCTCCTTGCACAAGTGATTTATGCATGTGGAGGATTGAAAATATATAGAATATGGAAGTTGATGTTGGAATGGAGAGTTGCAAGACTAAGGGGTGGTTATGTGTAAATTTTTAGACCAAGTATGACATAATTTAGCCAAGGACTTGAACCTCTTTGTGCAACCATACAAGCCATAATCAAGGTGAGTTCTTATTAGTGTTATGAAGGGTGTGTTAGTTTTCAACATTTCTAGCCTAGCCATACATATGGCAAGACAATAGTGAACCATGAAATAGTGAGCCAAAGATGAACAATCATGGCTTAGTGTGTTGCTAAACTTGCAAATGCAAGAGAACACATAAAAGCTATAAAGCTTGAGTTGAAAGTTTGAGATTTGATTGGGTAAAATTCAAGGAAATTATACACACACACACACACACATATATATATATATATATATATATATATATATATATATATATATATATATATAATTGAATGATTTAATGAGATTAGAGGTTAAATCATGTTCCTATATGTTCATATATATCAAATATACCATAAACTGAAGTTTCAGAGTGTTCTTACATGTTGAAATCGAGTTTGGAATGAGATGGATGCAAGCAGGACGTCAAAAAGGACGTTGGGCAAGGGAACTCGCCGAGTGCCAGTTTACCATCAGATGGGCCATTTCTTAAAAGATAAAAGTTGTAGCCCTATGTGTCCTCTTCGTCTGGGCTCTTGAATCACCTAAATCCGAGTTCGTATGAAAAAGTTATGGCCAAAATACAAAACTAGTGCGAGTCGAGCTGGTTCACCCAAAACACTTGTTTTAAGTCCCATAATGATATTATAATATCACCGGATCATTTTATAATTATATAACACATAAATTATCATCAAATAACGCCCAAAATTTTATAAAACTAAATAAGAGGCGTATCGAGGTCGATAAATTCGAAAACTTAAACCGAAAACGCTTAAACACTTCAAATGACTTCCAAACCTTATGATATACTATTATAAGCTAATGAATACTTTGAATATCATTATTTAACAGGTTTGGAGCTGGAAGAAGTGCCGATTATCAGTTCGGGGCGTTAAGTGGCCTTATTGGTCGTTTTAAGCCTTAAAGGCTATTATAGCCTACTGTACTGTGAGTTCTAGCATTGATGTGTGTGTTGCATACATAATTACATGTCTACTTTTATTTATGACATTGTGCATATATATTTGGCATCATCCTCTTATATGATGCATTGCACTGGTTTTATTATACTGCCCTAGTTGACAGTTTGTTATTTGATCATGGCCTATGGCCAGCATACCTTATTTGATACCTTTCATTACATATATTAACCTTCATGTTATGCTTGAATATCGCTCATTTCATGTTTCACATGATTACACTTGATTACCCATTGTGAGCTATGCTCATTTATCATTGGCCTCACTGGATATCCAGATTATCATTATTATTATTAAACGCCTTACTTTGTGTTCGTGCGTATAAATTCCTACACCACATGAGCTCGTGGGTAGGTGGTCGGTCATGAAGCCGGTTGGAGTTGCGCAGCTGGACATGATTCACAGCTGTTGGCAACGGCGGGTTAGCGGGTCATGCACCACAACCTATGCAAATTAATGGGCTATGCCCACACCATTTTTATTAAAAGATATTGCACTTGTCATTTCATAATTATTTTATCATTATACATATTGTATGTTTTGCACTCCATATCGATCTAGTAACTCACTTAGCAAATTTTATTTGCTAACCCTTCACTTTTATATACTTCAGGTGGTGTTAGTAAAGGCAAGGTGATTGCCGGCATTGGTCCTAGAACTTAAACGGACCATCTCTGAAGCCTTAACTTCGGTAAAACTACGTTTATACAACTGGGTAATATATGGGTAGTTGTCTATCATTATGATTGACTTGTATATATATGTATTTAGACATATAATGTCTTTTGGTTGATGATAGATCTTGTAATTGTGTAGAAGTATCTTGTAAATTCATCTTACATTCCAAAATTGGTTTATAACCAAACAGGGATATTGACTCCGTGCAAACGGGTCATGCCTGATTTTCTTTAAAAACCATTTAATCTGATTAATTAAACATAAACCCATTAATTATTATATTATGTTGAGACGTGTTTCAAGTATGCATATAAATTCAATTTCAATAATGTTTATGCATTGAAAATATGCACATAAATTCAATTTCAATCGGATGTCTAGCTACAGGTGTGTAGATGAAAACATGCATGGATAGAAAGTCAAAAAAAATGCAATCTATCCTAACTAAAACTCCACAATTTTAGCAATTACCATAATATATATCCGGTTAATTGAATATAAAATATTTTAAATATCTTAATCTAACTAAATAATTGTTTAAACTTTCAACTATGCCCTTATTGCATCCTTATTTAATATATTGTGCATTTTTGGTTCCCGGTTCACAATGCATTGTGGTGTCCCATAGAACCTCTATATATATATATATATATATATATATATATATATATATATATATATATATATATATATATATATATATATATATATATATATGTATACAACCCTACACTAAATTAATTGCAGAACCTTAATTTAGTGTAGAACCATAGAGCCAATCTAAACCATTGGATTATAATATAACACTAGGGATAAGATGGTAATTATGCAATTAACATTGAATTAATAGTAGCCTACCAAGTTTGACTGCACATTTTGACCATTTTTTACTCTTTTAATATCGAACGGACATACAGTGTTGCATATATGATATATTGTATCACTTCGACGTTGAATGTGTGATATAAACTGTAATTCGACATTGAATGATTTCTATTTAATATATTGAATGGACGTCTAGATAAAAAAAATTTTACGAAAAATAAACACGTAAAATTTTTTCGAAAAAACTATATCATTTATGTTCTCATTAAATCAACAAACTTTTGACTACTAATTTTGACCATTATTTTGGTTCTGTTAATTTTGAATGTACATGCAGTGTTGCATCGCCGTTGAATATACGATATCAAGTGTTCATTCGACACTGAATGATATCGGCCATGTTACATTGCATCTTGCATCGTGGTCTGGGTAATTTTTTTTTACGAAACATAAACATGTAAAACTTTTTCGAAAAAAATATATCATGACCGGTCTCGTTTTAAAGAGTATAAAATTCTCGTTTTTATGGTATAATTTTTTTGATTTAACAATTAATCATATTAATGTTATTTTAATTTAAAGAAAAAAGATATTTATTTTATTAATGTCAATCTTTTTGCTATTTCCAATCTAATCCTTTTTTACCCTGAAAGAATTAAAAAATCACTAATGCCAATCTTGTTTTCGCTAATTCCAAACTTTATGGATTTAATCAAAACCATTAGATTAATCTAATCTATGGACGATATTGGTTCTACGGTTCTACACTAAATTTAGGTTCTGCAATAATTTCATTTCTCTCTCTCTCTATCTGTATATATATATATAGGGGAGTTCAATGGAAAACCACAATGCACCTGAAAACTTGTGAAAACCGCACTGCACCACTACAAATGCATCAAATTCCCCGCGTGATGCATCAAAATCCCGGGTGATGCATCAAATTTCCCGCGTGATGCATCAAAATCCCGCGTGATGCAACACTTTACATGCCACCGCGTTTTTCATGAAATGCATCAAATCGGACGGTATGCGTAGGTTTTCACAGTTTTCCGGTGCATAGTGGTTTTCCATTGAACCCACCCCTATATATATATGTAGGTTCAAGATCTATGGAAAACCATCTTTGACTGGAAAACTGGAAAACCATATTAAATGCACATGTTCATTACGGTAAAATGTTAAATTTAATGCACAACTACAATATACATATGTTCAAATGTGCATTATTATTGACTAGTTCACATAATTTAAATGTTCATTAGAATAAAATGTTCCATTTCATGCAAAATAACAATATGCACATGTTCAAATGTGCAATATGCATGCACATGTGTATATTAGGCATTTTTGCATGAAATTAAACATTTTGTCTTAACGAACATGTAGATGATATGAATTAGTTAATCATAATGCAATTTTGAACATATGTAAATTATAATTTTACATGAAATTTAACATTTTATCATAATGAACATGTGCATTTGATATGGTTTTCCAGTTTTCCAGTCTAATATAGTTTTCCATTGATCTCGACCCTATATATATATATATATATATATATATATATATATATATGTGGGTGTGTGTGTGTGTGTGTGTGGGGGGGGGGGTTTGGTTTTTGAAAGAAAGACTTAAAAAATTGAAAACCATGAAAAATAAAGAAACCGAAACCAAAATAAAAACCAAATAATTAAATCGTTTAAAATCCAAACCGAACAGTTTCTTGAATATAGAAACTGAAGTTTCGGTTTGGTTTTGGTTTTTGCTAAAAACCGATCCATACTCACCCCTAATCAAAATAATCTTCATTTTTTAATGTTTATAGAAAACATATTTTTTATAATTATATAGGCACATGTTGCATTTGATTTATCTCTAACAAAATTTAAACAAAAAATGGATTATGAACTTATTTGATTGTGTTTCGATTTTCATAAATTTAGTTTCTGTAAAATAATGATTAGTTAAAGATAAAGAAAAATTTAATTTGATATGTTTTTATTATTGGTAAAAAGTTAAAAGTCGCTGCTATTATTGGTAAAAATATAAAACGTTGTTGTTATTATTGGTAAAAGGATAAAAGTTGTTGGTATTAATGGATGGTAACTTACTATAGCAGGTTTCTAGGTCAAAAGTTGGTATAATCAGTAAAAAAAATACAAAAGTTGTTGTTATTAATGATAAAAAAAATAATGTGGGTATAAACAGTAAAACTACAAAAAATTGTTGTTATTTTATATAACAAACATAAAGTAAATTACAAGTGTTTGTGTCCAAAAAGCACACAAGTTAAACACATTTACATATGAGATAATTGCGTTAAAAACTCTAGTGTTGGATCATTTTTGTGATTAAAAGCCCTAACTATTTTTTCTTGCACAAAAAACCTTTAACCGGTAAAATCTTTTGAAATTAGGACGTTACCTGTTGTAACAGGTTGCTATGCTTACATGGCACACACGTGGCGTTCAAATGGCAAACCCGACTTACGTGGCGCCTACGTGGCACTACTACATGTATAATTCTTAAACTGAATTTTTGCATACAAAACCCCGAAATTGGTGACTTTTTCGATTAAAACCCTTAACTATTTTTTTTCTCACCTCTAACCAACAATAATATTTACCTTTTCTCTTCTTTCTACCTCCGGCAACTTCGATCTATCCCCTCTTTATGTTCAATGCTGTTTATTTTATGTATGTATGTTCGATTAACTTTTGCCGTTTAATCTTGAATTTTAACTTCAATTGTGCTGATGGAATCGATTTCATTTTGTTGCATTTTTAGATTCAGCTTTATGTTCAATTTCGTTTATTTATATTCCATTTTAGCTTCTGAATATGATCAGCCAAAGCAGTGAGGTTCGCTAGCCAGAGGGTTTGTTTAATAAATAAAATTTTAATAAATATTCATGTCATCAAAATGCAATCACTGAAGACTCAATTTTAATTATCTTTTTTGGTTGAAAGTTTTTTATCAAATATAAAATGATTTGGGGTTTTAATTAAAAAAACTAAACAAGTTGGGGGTTTTTTTACGCAAAAAACTATTTAAAAATTTTACACGTCATCAAGTTGCAACCGGCTAGACCGGTTGCAAGTCAGATTTTTTTGAAAAAAAAAACCCAAATTTACAAAGTTTTAACCGGTTGGAGGTTTTTTGTGCAATGAAAATTGGTTGGGGGTTTTAATCGCAAAAATAATCCAACTTAGAGGTTTTTTGTGCAATTTCCCCTTTACATATCTACTGTTAAGACCAATAATTTGGGCATAGGTTAGTCTTGCAGTAATACTTTTACAAAGGCTCCGGCCTCCTAATAAACCCATTTTGGGTTTGATCATTCTTCCTATTTGGGACAAACATGTCTCTCATAATGATTTTTTTCAATCCAAATCCCCAACTTTGAGCATCGATATATATGTTCATCATGTAAGCTCCATTTTAGACGTTTTTTATATTGTTGTGAAGCTCTTTTAAAAAAAAAAAACACTGACCCAATAAAAATTAATTATATATATTTCTTTCATATGTAATTAAATTTGCCCAGTATCATGAAAACATTTTTCCTAACAAATTTTCTAACGTCATTTAATCAATATCTATTGGCATGGATGGTGAACAACCACCAAAAGTTCAAGGAAGAACAAGTTGTTCGCTGTTCATTACTTTTGTCGTCGCAAAAAAGGATGTCGTCGCAGAAGAGCAAATGTCGTCGCAAAAGACCTCGTCGCAAAAAACCCACTTTCTTGTAGTGCATACTTTTCTGATATGTTCTATTGATCGATCGAGTGCGCATTAATTATCACATTCTCAATATCTACTGGATCTATAGCTAGCTATGTACTATCCAAATGCTGGCACAAAAGGGAGTTGAAGATTCTCTAGCTTGTTAAAATAAATATAGTTTAAGTGTCAACTAGTGTGCATATTTGAAAGCTTAAATAACAAACCACAATGAATGATCACTGATTAATAACTAAAAGAATATGATCCGTACATTTACTGTGTTGTGTTTTGGACGAATAATACGAGTATATAGGCAAATTTCGGATGTCCTCCAAGCTATTATGTATTTTTCTATGGATCAAAAGTCAAATTAAGGACTTTCAGTATTCATGATGGGATTGAATTACTAGCCCAAATCAAGTTTTGCTTTGATTTTGTGATTCATAGTTGGTACTGATTGTTCTCTTTTTCTTATCTCTGTCTTTTTGGAGGTGTGTTTATTCTTTGTAATGTATTTTGCTAATTATATTCACTTCTAGCTAGTTTCTCGCTAGCATTTTAATGAAATAACATTTGCTGTCAAAAAAGAGCATTATATTTCGATTTCTATAAGAATAGCTTCGTGGTTGAGGTCTAAGATTATCCATCCAATAGAGGAAATTGATCGAGTTTTACTCTAACAGTTTTCAACTCCATGGGCCTGCCTTTCAAAAAAGAGCATACGAGTTGTCTCGAACATTTGATGAGTTCTAGCCCACAGGAAACCCATCCCCTTTTGCTATCCTTCCAACACTCCTATTTTTTGAACCATTCCAACAATACTATAATTTTCCACAGCATCTAGACCTTTATGTGTTTCACTTTCTTACATAATTTAACCAATTAGAAAGACTTTATAACTTTCTTAAGACCGAAGGATGGTTTGTGAAATCAATGATGAAGTAAAAAATGGTGCCAAAGAATCTTCTTTTACATTTGTAAATTTCCTGGCTGTTTACCAGAAAAGTTTCAAGTTTGAAACTTTATCACCTTCACTTTATTCTTGGTCTCTGAAGGAGGAAAAAGTATGCTATTTTTTCTGTAAGTGGAAACAACAAATATTTATGGGACATTCTTTATGAAGAGGCCCACATAAATAATTACCACCATGAATACGAAAATGCAATTGTTTTTGAACGGCATAACAAAGCTAGAAATTTTATAAAAGGAGAAGACCAGCAAGAAACTGGCAAAACACAACTAATAAAGGCGAAAACACGATTTATGTACAATCAGTAAGAAATAGATGCGTAATAATTGTAGGTCGGTGCCACGTCACTACAACAATAAAAAGAATTGTGATACTTTCAGCGATACCATATTGCTAGCCCACAGTCCCAGTCCATGGTTTGGGTCGATAGATGTAGAAACCAGAAACTGTATCTGGATAAATTATAAAAAAACTAAAAGTATTCATAACACAGGAATAAGGAATAACATACACAAATTACGCCACATACAAGTAATCCATTACAAAAGAGAAGAACTGAAAAATGGAGCCTAATTAACTTCATCCATTAGTCATGAGCTAGAATGATAAACTCCTCAACAAGACTGTCTATTCCAATCTACAGACTCTCGTTATGCCAAGTTATATGATGTACACTGATTATATCATGTACGTGTTTCGGCTTTTAAAATAAGCCCTCTTTGTTTTGCTTTGAATTTAGCTTATCACTGCGTACTATCGTTCAAAGAATAAAGTATTTTTCAAGATTTGAAATAGTCATGAACTCTGAATATCATCATCTATATGTTAGAATTAATTTAAGGCTCACTAGGGACTAAGCCTTCTCAAAATATAGGAAACTATATATCTTAGATCTGTGTATAGCTGTACATGGATCTGCCCTCGACCATCTACATTCAAAAATTTTGATCAGGTAAATCATACTAAAATTCCTATATCATAATAAAAAAAAATTTCAATTAGAACGACTAATCACTTATGAAATTTTCTCTTAGGAAGTCTTGCACGAAAATATTAGAATTGAAGTACATTAATCTTGTGAAGATGGAAATAAGGCCGGATATGATATGATAGGAAAATTGTGTGAATTGTTTGGACTAACGTTTTCTCACAACCGACCAACGAGACCTTAGTTATTATAAGTATAAGTATCTTGTATGCTAGCATTCTAGCAACCTTTGCGTGAATCGCCAAATGGTGGTGGTGGTTAATTAATTAACTTCAGGACAGAAGTAACAAACTAATAAACACCCATAACATGGTAACAAACTATATATCACTTGTATAAAATCAGGGATATGCTTGTGACTAAAAATTAAAGTCAACAGTGGATTTAGTAGTCAACTATATGAAAGGAGAGGTTGTCATAAAATGTTCTTTACAATCATACCCATGCATCACAAAAATGGATTCTATATATGGTCTAATTAAGTCAAGTCTCAAAATTCTGTTTTGTGTGCCTTGGATCCACTTAATCCCTCCCCAATAATGCTAGCATCCCTCTATAAAGTTCGTAGAGAGGTTTACTCGTACAAACTACAAGACTCGGCTCATTTCTGAAATAACGCGCTGTTTTCCCATACATATATACGATAACAAAATGGGAGGACAAAAGACTCCAAGGAAGCTATCTTTGTTTTCTTGCTTCAGCATCTTTAAACTTAAGAGCCAAAAAGGAAGAGGGGACGATACTTGGGATGACTCAATGAAAGCATACAAAGTGTATCCAAGTGATCAAGACAGAGGTGGACGTTGGGCTGATCCTCGTATTGATAGAAAAGCTGATGTTTTCATTAACTCTGTTACAAACCATTGGAACCAAGTCGAGGCATCAAGCTGATGGTTTCAATGTTCTGTTTGATCTGTGTTCAATTGCGACGATCAAATATGTATATGTATATGTATATGTACGTACGTATGTATGTATGTATGTATGTATGTATGTGTACATATATTTGTTACTCTTTATCTTAGGAAATTAAGTCCATCAGTTTCATGAATTTCTAAATTGATGGATACCAAATAGATATGTGGATCTATATATCCATATCTGTTAATCAATTCTATGTGAATATGTGACATATTTTTCATCTAAAATCTTCATTCGGTGCTTCTAGATGAATGTGGATTCTAATCTTCTTATTTAAATTAAAGAGGTATTGAATATTCATGTGAATTTTTGGGCTTTTATTAGTAACTGATTCCCGAAACCTTACGTATGTCCAGCTTTGAGGCTACCATTGTCACCTCTGAATGGGTTATAGGGAATATTAATTAGAAATCGTAAAGTTCTCTACAAAGAAATGGATGTGCTGAACAATCGATATGTTAATTTGTTGGATTAGCAGTACGTACTAGCTAGGTTTTGTAGATTTCCAATTGATCAAATTGGTTACATATATTTAGTTGATAATCTGATGCATGGTTCAAGTCCCACATATATAGTATAGAAAAATGGTGCATATATAAAATGATGTTAAATTTATTTCGGACATCATCATACAACAAATGGAGTGACAAAACCTTTCGATCGTGTGGGTGGTGTACTTAATTATCAGTCTTATGGGAGATTTGAGAGAGGAGGAATTGCATACATCATGCCAAAGAGTTATATATATATATATATATATATATATATATATATATATATATATATATATATATATATATATATATATACATGTGTGTGTGTGTGTGTTAAACAGAATTGGATATATCTAATATTATTTGATTACTTAAGGTTTGATATTGATTACGACTTTGATCTTATCTAATTCGACTTTGATATTGATTTCGATCGACTTTGATCTCATCTGGTTAGATTACTTAAGGTTTGATATTAATTACGACTTTGATTGCTTAAGGTTTGTTTTGCAGAGTGATGAAAACACCATTGGTATTATGTATTATATTAATTTATAATTATAGAATACAAGTGGTACACAAGAAACCAAATAGACCTACGCCTATTTGTAGAATCATACCAGCTAGTTCATCTATATATACTAAACCCTAAATTATTTAATTAACCGAATATTCTATTCTATGCAAGACTCCCCCATAGTTGGAGCGTTGCATGGGAAATTGAAACGCTTATACCGGTGCCGAAAATAATAAGCGTAAAAGAACAAAAGAAAAGCAGCAATATGACAGCGTTTGGAGGATGCAAGCAACAGCAAGAGGCATGACGGCTCAATGGTGACTGCAAGTGACATAGCTGTAGTATCAACACGTTTGACGGCGCCAACTTACGACTACAGTGGCGAGATGAAAACAACAACGGAAGCTGCAATATATAGCATGGCAACGACTTGAAAAAAAAAAAGAAGAAAACAAATCTAATTAAACGTCCTCTGGTAATTAAGAACGAGAGGTCGGGTTAATAGAAGCATGAAAATCGTCAATCAAAGGGAACGACGAGGGAAGAAGTGTTAGTTTAATCTTGATTATGTAAATAGTTTAGAGTTAAATTTGTAATTATATAAAGTATAAGGACCTAGAATAGCATTTAGTAAACTTGAAAAGTTACATCCTTTAGTAAGAGTCGCAACCCTTCGTGAAGAGGCACGTCCGAACCATTGTGTCGGTTCAGACACACCTTTTAGATTAGTATATATAGATTGCATTGTAAAGATTGTAAAGTGTGTATTTCCAAGATTATTAATAAAAGTTCAGTTTGAGTAAATCGTGTGATTGTTTTTAGAGAGTTTTCCCAACATTGGTATCAGAGCAACAGGCCAATCGATCCTAGAAGCTTCATCATTTACCGAAGGCAGAAACAATCGAAGAAATACACCCGGCGATTAGAACATCGTTGTTTAGAAAATTGGCAAAAGAGATTGCCATAGATACACGGGGCAGAAGAACACAGAAGTATTCAACTACCAACCGGCACCAACAACGAAATTAGTTTTATTTCAAGAGTGGAGTCATTTCAAAATCTAGAAAAGATTCAACTAGAGAATTTCAGTAAATTTTCTCATCACAGTAGGCAAAACCCAACAAGAACCGAAGGCAAAATTCAAGCAACAAGTTTTTTGAAATCAGTAAGCCCCATCGCAATTCATAGAATTCAAGATATAGCAAAACCCTAGAATCAGATATTGCTTTATACCAAATTAAGAGCAACAAAAAAATCAGAAAGTTAAACCTGACTTTTAAAGAAGCCACAACCGCAGAAACCCACGGTCATAAAGCCAAAACCAGGACCGTCGCCTACCACCACCACCAGAAACCGCCAATCGCCACCATAGAATCCATAATCAGCGATTGACACATAAGAAACGATTAGGGTTAGGATTTGCAAGCATCAACACCGATTAAACAGAGGTATAGCACCGAATCGCAAGAAACCGATTCAGAAGAGACATCCATCAGAGAGTGGCACCGATTGGAAGAAAAGAGGCACCGATTAGGAAGAGACATAGCACCGATTCAGAGGAATCACAAAGGGTTACATCGATTTCAACAGAGGCACCGATTAGGAGATACATCGGTTCAAAAAGGGGCAACACCGTTTGAGAGAAACGGTTGAAAGGAGAAGCAAACACCAATTCCAAGCAGAACACCAGTTCATACGTCGGTTCAAGTTTTATGTTTTTGGCCAGGAAGATACGCCAATAATAAAAAGAGGAGAAGGCCCAAAGGAGAAAGAAAAAAAAGGGGTGCCGTCGTTTAAAGAAATAGGCCCAAGGAAAGAAAAGAAGGAGCCCAACAAAAAAACCCATCAGAATGAAGAAAATATTAGTGGCAAATGGAGTATGGGATTTGATAGAAGAAACAGATACATCAAATGAGATTGATGTAAAAAAGGATAGTTCAGCATCAGCATTTGCAAATGCAAGTTGCGGGATGTAAAACAGCAAAAGAAATTTGGGATTCGTTAAAATCAAGATTTATTGGCACAGAAGATGTACAACAAGCGCACTCGCAACAACTAAAATCAGAGTTTGAAAAATTAGTGATGAAAGAAGATGAGACGATAGATGCATTTGCAGGAAAGTTAATGAGTATTATTTCGAAGGCTGCAACATGTGGATTAACATTTGATGAGCAAACAAAAGTACGGAAGATACTTAATTCAGTACCAGATAGATTTATACCAGTGGTAGCAACTATTGAAATGATTGCGGACCTTAAGACAGTAAAGTTAGAAGAAATTATCGGAAAACTTAAGACTTATGAAGAAAGGATTAAGTTTAGAAAAAGTAGTCAGGAAGATTATAGTGAGAAGTTGTTGTTCACACATCAAGGCAATGACAGAAGTTATGAACGCAACAATAGACGAGGAGTAAGAAGTCAGACACAAGGAAGAGGCCAAGGAAGATTCGCAAGAGATAACAGAAGTAAAGATAGTCATGATAAAGGAGGGAGAAACACTGGAAATCAAAGCTACCGAAGAAGAGATTGATAGAATGCTACAATTGTCACAAATTTGGACACTACGCTAAAGATTGTTCAGAACCAGATCATAGAAAAGAAGCCTCAAACCTCATTGAAGAAGACTTAGAACCAATGTTACTGATGGTTATTGATCACGATTAGATCAATAACAAGAAAGAGAGAGAGAGAGAGAGAGAGAGAGAGAGAGAGAGATATCGAGAGTAGACAAGGTCGAGATTAGACCAAAGAGAGCATGATTGATCGAGAGTAGATCAATCAAAGAAAAACTGATCAGGAGTAGATCGTTTTTCTTAAAAAGAGAGACACAAAGAAGAACTGATCAAGAGTAGATCGGTTTTCCTTAAAGCATGTTAGAAAAACCAACATTTGATTCAGCAAAATCAAATACAGATAGAGAGACCGCATTTGAGAAACAAATGCAGAGACAGTTAGAGAACCTAACAAGATTGAGATTGCACAAGCAAGAAGATGCAAGTTTTGAAGATAATCAGAAGAACAGAAGATTGAAAACTTGAGGAACAATCAAGATTAAGGGGGAGAATGCTAGTTTAATCTTGATTATGTAAATAGTTTAGAGTTAAATTTGTAATTATATTAAGTATAAGGACCTAGAATAGCATTTAGTAAACTTGAAGAGTTGCATCCTTTAGTAAGAGTCGCAACCCTTCGTGAAGAGGCACGTTCGAACCGTTGTGTCGGTTCAGACACACCTTTTAGATTAGTATATATAGATTGCATTGTAAAGATTGTAAAGTGTGTATTTCCAAGATTATTAATAAAAGTTCAGTTTGAGTAAATCCTGTGATTGTTTTTAGAGAGTTTTCCCAACAAGAAGAACGACATCGGCAACAAGGTGGTGATTCTATGGCAACAACGACACAGAAAGGATAAAAAATAGAAAACAAGAACCCTAAGGCTTAGATACCATGTAGAATAATAAGACCCCGACACGTATTATATATTACATTAATCTATACTAGTTTATTTACCCGCATAGTATGTGGATATTTTAATATATAACTGTTTTTAGAGTAAATTACAGAAATGGTCCCTTTGGTTTGTTCAAAATTATGGAAACGGTCCCTCATCTTTCAAAGTTGCAATGGCGGTCCCTCAAACCACTATTTACTTGCAAAAACGGTCCTTCTATTTTTAAAATTATTAAAAATGACAATTTTTTCATTTTTCTCAATTACAAGTTTGACCCCTCCATTATATAATTTAATTTCAAATTTGGTCATTTTCTTAAATTTTCATTTTTGGTTTTAATTTAAAATATTAATATAATAAATCATGATTTGATTCATTATTAAATATATTACTTTTATTAATTAAATATATATATTTATTTTTGAAAATAAACATATATTTATTTATTAAAAACTATTTCTATTTACATAATTAATTTAGTTAGTTTATGCCTCTTTTTTTTATATATATATATATATATATATATATATATATATATATATATATATATATATATATATATATATATATATATTAAATTATTTCTATTTACGAACAAAAAACTAAATATATATTTTTTCATAAAAATCATAATTAAATCATAATTAAATCAAATCTATATGTATTAATAAAAGAAGATATTTAGTGTCACGTATCGCTTCCTCGCTTAAGCAAAATTTTATTTTCCCGCCCAATTTTCCATATATAATCTCTTTAATTAATTATCTAATTTATATTTAAACTTTAAATAAAAATTTAACTACTATAAATAAAAAGCAATCTTTTTAATTAAATAACTTCCAAATTTAACTCCTAATTTTAGTTAACTATGCATTATTTTATATATTCAAAAAGTAAAAATAATGCAATATTGGTAATCAAATGTTTAATAATTTTTTTAATTTATAAAAATTTTAAATTGTGTTCTATTTAAAAATAAAATTTTAAACCTTTATTTATGCATAGAAATATAAAAATAAATTTTTTAAAAAATAATATCATTCATACATATTCAAAAATAAGAAAAATTTAATTATTCCTAAAAGCAAAAACAACATTGTTTTCCTATTTTTTTTTAAAAATAAACATTTTTGTATGTAATTTACGTTTGGGTAGATTTTAATAAATTATTTATAAAATATCCACGTGGGTTGATAACTACTTATAATAAGGTAATTAAATAGTTAAAGGAAAAGATAACATTAATTAACATCTTTTGCATTAATTAACAACCATAACCTGCAAAACAAATTCTTCATAATTGCATTAATTAACATTAATAAAATACTTAATTACATTACTTATGCTAAATTACATGGATTGAAAGCTTATGTGTTACAATTAGGGCTTCCCAACGTTATAATACTAATGTTCAATGTTAGACAATTTCATATTTAATACAAAATCTAAATATTAATTAGTTACATTTTAATACAATTTGATTTAATTATAAAGTATTAGTTACATTTTAATTAGTTACATTTTAATACACATAGTTTAACCAATGAATAATAAAATAAATAAATCTTTAATAAATAGCTTGAATACTGATATGTGCATATTTATACACATATTTTGTATCAATCTGTGCGAAATCAAACTCCAAAATCGAACCGAATGCATGTAAACTTGAAAAATACAGAAACCCTAAACTAATCTATGATTAACTACATGAAAAATGAAAGAGAATGTCTCTGAAAATCGCTGCTAATCTCCCAAAATCGATGCTCTATCGTGCTGCAAACTTGGGTTTAAAAAATGAATTTCGTGGGCTGGGCTTTTTACGCGGTCGCGTAGGGTTAAGTCACACGGCCGCGTAGCTGTGTTGACTGGTCTTACACCACCTGGCTACATGGCCTTGTAAACATATGTTCACGTGGCCGCGTAAAGAAGGCTACACGGCCGCGTAGGACAATTTTCAGCAAATCTTCGATTTGATTAGGGAAGCTACGTGGACTTCAAATCTTCATTCTTTTGGCCTCGATTTTCGTTCCAATGTTGATTTAACGGCTTCTGACCTGCGAAACATAAATATTAATAAAATTAGCATCGTTTTCACGCATTTCGGTTTGAAAACCACCCAATATGCAAGGAAAATTAGCTACGGATTTAGTACACTCGTTCCTTAAACTTTCTGATTTCATAATGGTTGTTATTTATTTGAGTTTAATTTCGGTTTTTATATGAATAGTGAGTAGTTTTCTTGTTCACCCGCTTGAGATAACGATTTCTATGTATTAGTTGGTATAATATTGGATTGATTGATGAGTTTTAGTTTATATTTGTCAGATTATTGATTATTTCATGTTTTCTTGTTAAAAATCAAATTTTTTTATAATCTTTTAACATTGTTTGCAAAAATAAAGTGTTAATTAAATCTGCGTTTTTAAAAGGAACGATGCTTTGCATGAAAAATTAATTGTTGGTTATCTCTTCTAGGCATTGTATTGCGATAATGATTTGATAGTTGATTGTTAATCTAGAATTTTATGCATTTGTTAATTCTTAGGCATTTTGTTGCGATAATAAGGTTAGTAAACCATAAAGTTTGATTTTTAAAGTGACAAAGTTAATTAGTTGGATTTCGGTGTTAATCGATATGCATTGTGTTGTGATAATAAGATTTATTGGTTAATATTGGAGACTGGATGAGTTGTTTTGTTTTCATCACATGGTTATAAAGATAAAATATTTTAAATTGAAGTAATTAATTAATCAATAAATTAAACCAAAATCCGGGCTTAATTGAATTTATAATTGGTTATTTACCGATTTATTTTTAATCAATCAATTCAATCCATCGCCAATTAATTATAGTTTTCTAACTCCAAGTGTGTGACACTTTCGTAATATAAGAGTTTCGTAACCTTAATTTATTATCATTCTTTAATTACTTGCTAAAGTGAATTCTGCTTTGATTCTGTTTTAGTTTGTTTGATTCGTTTTATTTGGTGTCATTAGTTGTTTGCGATCGTTATTCGTGTTCGCTAAAATTAGTTTTTATTTAATTTGAAAAAGCAAAAAAAAAAAAAAAAATAGATTAACTTTATTCTTGTGTTACTTAGTTTGAATTAGTTATTTAGTTAATTGTATTAATTGTCTTAGTTGTTAATTTCCTCAAAAAGTTCGAAATAGCTAAATATTAGTTTGGTAGTACTGGAGTCTCCGTTCTTTATTCCGTTCTCTGAGTTCGATAAATCCTGAGTGATTTTTAAAGCCATATTGCACACGATTGGTACACTGCCAGTTGTGTAATTTATACTTTGGGTCCTTTATTTTTGGTTGTGTCACATAGACACCTTCACTAACTTCTTTGGAGATCAGGCCAAGATTCTTCACTCTCTCCATCAGCTTCTTGACATATGCTCTGACAGTCTTAGCAGTTTCTGACTTAGACTCACTCAGAGCAACTGCCAGCTCAATCCATTCTCTGTACCCCATTTGTGCAACGTCAGTGTAGTCATATGTTTCTAGTTCTGGGCCTGCTGCACCCATTCTGGTTATTTTCAACTTCCACTGACTGCCTTTTCTTGATATGGGCACAGCTTTGACAATTGCTTCCTTAGCAAGCCTTCTATCAGCAACATCTTGAAATTTTCTTCTTGCCAGGTTGTCAAAGTGAAATTGAGCTCTTGCAGAAGGCACTGAAGTTTTTGTCACTAAGACCAGAGCACCTTTTTCTTTTTCTGCTTCCTTCTCTCCTGTTGATCCCTGTTGGTACATCCTGTGTGACGATAGCAGTGTAAGTGGTCTTACATTGTGATTTAGCATGTGTTTGTTATATATGTTATTTATGGTTGATATGTATCGGTGTTTGTATGGTGGAACTTGATGTAACGTATTACAAGAAGTTCAAACATAAAGTTCAAAGATAAAATCAATCATAAGGTAATAACGTAAGTTTCATCACTTAAGTGTTTAAGTGTATTGGCTAGATTCGAATAGGTAAAGGAAGACATTTGAATCTGTGATAGATTCGAATGTATCCTTAGATTCGAATGGGCTAGATTCGAGAGTGTCATTGTGGACAGACTCGAATGGGCCTTGGGCCAGATTCGAGTTTGGCCCACATCAGACTCGAATCAGGGTCTATAATTAGGGATAGACTCGAATCATTAGAGGACTTTTAGCAGAATTCGTGAGGAATTAAGCAAAAGGCGATCTCGAGTTTATCAGCTAGGTGAGTGCCGTTTCGGAGAGAATTAGTTCGTAGGATCGTTCGTGTGTCGTTCGTTCAGCGTCTAATAGTCTCCGTGTTCCGTTGGTTGAGAGTTGTCCGTCTAACCGTCAACGAGGATTCCGCACTCGTTCACGGATCCGCGTCTAGATAGATCTTGCAGTCGTAGACCTTACAATCCCTTAGCAGCTTCCAATATTTTCTTTTGCACAACCAGAGAGGACATTTTAACTTTCCTTGCCTCTTGAAGTGCAAAAGACTTAGCAGCTTTGGCAGATTCTTCTTCTTTCCTTAGAGCTTCCAGGGCTTGAAGCTGTTCTTCTCTAAACTCAAAATATTTGTGCATAGGAAGACTCATTTCTTTGGCCCTGGCTTTGTGAAATTCAATCTCTCCTGCTTTCTGTTGTTGGGGATCAGTTGCTGCCTTTTCTTTTCCTTTAGCTGCTGTAGTGACAGCTCAGGACTTTCCTTCTCCTCCTCCTCTTCTTCTTCTAGAATCAGATGCCTCCTTCTGCTGCTTGGCCTGCCCTCAGGAATAAATTCCTCCCCCTTAGACTGAGCAGGAATTGGAGATTCAGCCTGAGTAGGCTGAGCAGCGTGGGAGGCACCCTCCATTGTACCTGTTGCAGATGCTCCTGCTGGTTGACCAGTGAGTATTGCAGGTACTGATTTCTCCTTAGGAGAAGAAGTTTTCTCCCCCTTAGACTTAGTCTTCGAGGCAGATGACTTCTCCCCCTTTGAAGGAGATGTACCAGCACCTTCAACACCTGGTCTGCCTGAAGACACGAAGTCATCAGGCTTGCCAGCAGTTTTGGCAGCAGACCTGGGGCCAACAAGGATATTCACTAAGAATGCCAAGTTGTCCTGCACCTCTGCAAGCTGGGAAACACAGGTTTGAAGAGAAGAGGATTGGGTATCAGCAAGGGAGGTCAGCTTAGCAATGTTTTCCCTATCAGAAGCTATGAACAGCAAACTTTGAAGCTGTGCAAGATGTAGTTCTAGAGAATCTTGCACATCAGCAAGGTTTGATGACACAGAATTGGATAGGGAGCCAATAAGTGTGTTCAAGCTGGCCAGAGTATCAGGAAGTGTAGAATTGCAAGAAGTTAGGAGAGATGACAGCTATTGAGAGATAACTGTCATTGAGGACACAGAGTCCTGTTGTAGTGAAAGAATTAAGGAGAGGGATGTGGATACAGTTTGCAGCTGTGTAGTGAGTGCAAGCAGCTGTGGAGAATTATCAGTTTGTGGAGTGGCAGGGAAGGAATCCTTGAACAGATCAAAGAATCCCTTAAGCTGTTCAGACACAGAGTCTGAAATAAGAGAGGGTAGAGATGTCATAGTGGTTTCTAAAGAACCAACTTTGTTGGTCAGCAGAAAAAGTTGATCCTTCAAAGGCAGGTCTTTAGGAGATGGAGGTGTATGGGTGGACTGTTTAGATTGGTTTGATGGAGACGAAGATGATGAGGCTGGTGTATGAGGATGTGATGGAGAGGGAAGAGGAACATTTGAGAAAAGCTCCATAGCCTGGGCAAAAGTAATGTGGCCCAGCTTGGAGGGGTCAAAGGGTCCCTCAGCAGCGGCTGTAGCTGCATCATCAGGAGAAGGGGTTGATGTTGGGGGCCTTTCAGATGCTGCTTGTGTTGCAACACCTTCATGAAGGCCAGTGGGTGTTCCCTCTGCAGTGCCTTGGTGTAAAAGCACCTCATCATGGGGAGATGGGATATGCATTTCAACATCAGCAGTGGTGAAACCTGCTGATGGAGTTTGCATAGAAGGAGCAGCCTCACCAAAGGGATGGTATGTTCCCTGAGGTTCATCAGCTTGGGTTGTTGGTCTCTCAGCAGCTGTTTGGTGTAGAACATCTGTATCATTAGGAGCAGAAATTTGAGGCTGAGCTGATGATTGGTCTATACCAGCAGGGTGGACACCTCGTGCAGACTCAGGGTGTAAAGAAGTTTGAGGAGGGGACAGTGTGGACTCAGTATGGAGTGGAGAGGGCTCCTTTCTTTCAATATTCTCAGCCTATTGGGAGGCTGGAATAGTTGAGGTGACTATCTCCGTTTGTACAACTGGCTCCTATTGGGAGGAACCAGAGGGTCTAGGCTGACTCTGGGTGGACTCAGGTTGGAGTGAAGCAGGCTCCAATTGTGCTGAACGTTCTCCCAAAATAGGAGAGGCAGCAGGGGTGGCTTCTTTTACAACTGAACCCTGTTGAGAGGGAACAGAGGAGCTGGTTGTTTGGGCTGATTTCTTTTTGGCTAGAGATTTGCGTTGGTATTGGATGGATGAAGTGGGTGATTGTGGAGAGGTGATGAGAGGTTCAGACTGGACAGGTTTAGAGACTGGGTCAAAAACAGGTGGGTTGACCTGCTCCATAGTCTCAAGTGCCACAGAGGCACCAGCCACAGAGGCTTCAGGTTCAACGAATGAACCAGGGTGAGGAGCCTGCTCCTCCTCAGCCACAGAGGCTAAGGGTGCAGACTCAGACTGAGCTGTTTTGGCCTTCTTTTGAACAGGCCCAGCTTCAGTGGTTGCCATGGTCCTTTTAACAAGTTTGGACCTGGCTTTGGATTTTCTCTTGGGAGCAACTTCTGGATCCACCCTCACATCAGAGGGTCCTTCCACCAATCCTAACAACCTCCTCATTGGTGTTGACAGATGATGCTCATTTAGAAGAACAGCAGTGTAGAAAACTCTATTCCCTATCACAGGGAAGGCAGCAGTATGAAGTAAAGGCTGAGAGTTGTACAGGTGCTCACCACAAATGTGCCTGAAGATGAGGCTCAGAAACCTGGGGTATCGAACAGCAGCTGGTCTTGCCTCCTGCTGCACCAGGTTCCTCAAGTTCAAGAAGATCCACTTAGCCATGTCCATGGTAGTCCCATCCACCAGCTGTAGGACTATTGGGATTTCATCACGGCTCAGTTGGTCAAATGAACCAACTTTGCTGTTGAAGCACATCACCACTGAGGCAAAGAGAAAGCTATAGGTAGGAGACAGATTCTTCCTGAACAGCGTAGCACCAATTTTGGGTTCTGCTACACCACAGAAGCGTAGCAAATTACCCATTTGTTCATTTTCAGGCTGAGGCATGTCATATGAATCAGCAATGGGCAGATGAAGAACCTCCCTGAGAAGATCAGTAGTGATCTCAATGGTCTGAGTCTCATTGAGAATAGTCCCTTTGATGACTTTGGTGTTGGGGTTGTAGGCACAAGTGTACCAAAACTCGTACACCATCTCCTGGTACAAGATACCAGGAGTAGCAGTCATGGCGTAGTTCAACGGATGAACTGTCAAAAACTCCACCATTTGGTCATAACCTTTCCCCACATAGTTTTTGGGGATTGTGAGGTTGGCAATGTAGTTAGTGGGTTTGAGGTTTAGCATTGTGGTGACTGATGAGTGTTTCTGCACATCATCACCAACAAAAACTGGTAGAAAGGGGTTGTTTCTGTGAGCCATTTTGAGAGTAGTGAAAGTAGCAGAAGCACAAGACACTTAGTCGATTTGTTTAGGGTTCTTAGGAGGTTTATGGTAGTAGTGAGGAAGACGAAGATGAAACAGTATGAGGTATTTATAGGATTTGAATGTGAGTGGGTATGAGAGAGAAATATTTGGGCGGTTGATTTGAAAAGGTCGTTAACGGAAAACGGAACAGTTGTCCATGTCAGACCGTTTGTCAGACCACTTGAGCCCTTTTTAATCACTAACACATGTAACCCACATTATCCACAGTAATTAAGTTAAATAAAAACAGAAATTAAGTAACTTAATTGTGAAGAAAGGTAATTAAAACTGTTGGTCTAAGCTGTTGGTCAAACCTGTGATGAACAGGGTCATCACAAGCTGTTCATTTTTCAAGCTGTTCCCTCAAACTGTTCAGCCATGTAGGAACAGGTTGTGTCCAATAGCTGATCAGGTTACAAGACAATGTCTTGTAAATCAGTGTGAAGGAATGAGCAGAGTGAAGAATGGACTATCAGAGCAGGCTGGACGAGTAAATTGTTTTTGTTCAGCCTGTTGTATGTTCAAGCTGTTCAAGGATTTCAGAAAAATGGCTAAGTACAGAACATGCATAGCCTGTTCTGTCTAAGCTGTTCTGAGAAACTTGAGCAGTGTGAGACATACAAGGTCTTAGACCTTTGAGGACACTTAGTCACTTTTGTTTAACATGCCCAGCTTGCTGACAAGGTAATTAAACCTGGTTTCATCAAGAGGTTTGGTGAAAATGTCTGCAAGCTGTTCATTTGTGGAAATAAATTTTACCTCCACATTACCTTTCTGAATGTGATCCCTGATGAAGTGATGTCTGACTTCAATGTGCTTTGTTCTTGAATGAAATACTGGATTGTTGGAAATGGTTATGGCACTTGTGTTGTCACACAGAATAGGAGTTTTCCTATACACAAGCCCATAGTCCTCAAGCTGATGCTGCATCCACAGAATCTGCCCACAGCAGCTTCCAGCAGCAATGTACTCAGCTTCAGCAGTAGAAGTAGACACTGAGTTCTGCTTCTTGCTACACCAACTTATCAACTTACCACCAAGGAGTTGACATCCACCTGTTATGCTTTTCCTGTCTAGCCTGCAGCCTGCAAAATCAGAACCTGAATAACCTGTGAGTTCAAGGCTTGAGTCTTTGGGATACCAAAGACCCAAACCTGATGTGCCCTTCAGGTATCTGAAGATTCTTTTAACAGCAGCTAGATGAGATTCCTTTGGATCAGCTTGGAACCTAGCACACAAACAGGTGGCAAACATAATATCAGGTCTACTAGCAGTTAAATATAGCAAGCTCCCAATCATACCTCTGTAAGCTGTTACTGAAACAGCTTTGCCACTGGCATCAGCATCCAATTTTACATTGGTTGCCATTGGGGTTTTAATAGGAGAACTTTGATCAAATTTAAACTTTTTCAAGAGATCTAAGGTATACTTTCTTTGATTTATAAAAATTCCAGTTGAGGTTTGTTTAACCTGTAATCCTAAAAAGAAAGTAAGTTCTCCCATCATACTCATTTCATATTTGGATTTCATGAGTAATGAAAAATTCTTGCATAACTGCTCATTGGTAGAACCAAATATTATATCATCCACATAAATTTGAACAAGCATAATATCAGATTTCACCTTATTTATGAACAGTGTGGTATCCACTTTACCTCTGGAATACCCATTGCTCATAAGGAATTCAGTAAGAGTGTCATATCAGGCTCTAGGGGCTTGTTTGAGACCATAGAGTGCTTTGTCCAACTTATAGACAAAACCTGGATATTGTTCATTTTCAAAACCTGGAGGCTGCTTGACATAAACTTCTTCTTGCAGCTTCCCATTCAAAAATGCACTCTTCACATCCATTTGGAATACCTTAACGCTCTTATGAGCAGCGTAGGCTAGATACAAACAAATTGCTTCTAGCCTGGCCACAGGAGCAAATGTCTCATCATAGTCAATTCCTTCCTCCTGTCTATAACCCTGAGCAACCAGTCTTGCCTTATTTCTTATTACATGACCTTGCTCATCTATCTTATTCCTGAAAACCCATTTAGTGCCAATTATGGTTTTACCTTTAGGAGCAGGGACCAGCTTCCATACCTTGTTTCTCTCAAACTGATTGAGTTCTTCTTGCATGGCAGTGATCCAATTGGCATCTTTTAGTGCTTCATCCACTTTCTTTGGCTCCATTAGTGAAACAAAACTAGAGAACATACAGAAGTTCCCTAAGCTGTCCCACCTTGTTTGTACCCCTTTGCTGATGTCACCAATTATTTGATCATTGGGGTGACATCTGATCCACTTAGGATCATTCTTCAATGAGGATTCTCCTGAGTTATCACCAGCTTCAGCAGGTCCTGTTGAACAGCTCTCAAGATTTTCAGACACACTGTTGTCTTGAGCCTGTTCACTTGTTGAACATGATTGACCACTGTTGAACATATCAGCAGAGGAACCAGGAAAATCAGCAGTGATAGGTTCAGGACATGCAGTTGTAATTAGGTCTATACACTTATTCACACAGGGTGTATTGACATAATCATCATGCCCATCATGATTAACAGGTTCCACACTGGGTGTAGTGGGAGCTTTTGAGTCCTCTTCACCGTTTGAATGCATGAGATCATCAAAGTTTAATTCTCCTGAAACTGATTCAGGAACAGCTTTGGTGGAAGCATTCTTGGACTCTTCAAAGGTGACATTGATAGATTCATCTATCACCTTTCTTTTGTTGTTGTACACTCTGTAGGCTTTGGAGATAGCAGAGTAGCCAACAAACACACCTTCATCAGCTTTTGGTTCAAACTTTGCCAGTTGGTCCTTTGATTCAGAATGAAGCAGGGACAACAAAACACATGGAAGTAACTGACATTTGGCTTCCTCCCTTTGAGCAGCTCATAGGGGGTCTTGTTGAACCTTTTCACCACTAAGGATCTGTTTTGGGTGAAGCAGGCAGTGTTAACAGCTTCAGCCCAGAATGATGAAGGTAGACCAGATGCACACAACATGGTTCTAGCAACTTCAATGAGAGTTCTGTTTCTCCTTTCAGCAACTCCATTTTGTTGTGGAGTTCTTATAGCTGAAAAGTTTTGAGTGATCCCTTTCTCTTCACAGAAGTCTTCAAGAGTACTGTTTCTGAATTCAGTACCATGATCACTTCTAAGCTGCTTCACATGGGCAGAGTTCAACATTTCCATCTTTTTCACAAATCCAATAATTTCTCTAGCAGCCTCTCCTTTGCTCTTCAAGAAGATAATCCATGTGTACTTGGAGAACTCATCAACCATTACTAGAGTGTATCTTCTTCCTCCTAGACTTGGGACATTAACAGGTCCAAACAAGTCCATATGGATTAAGAAGAGAGGAGTATCAATAGAAAAGTTATGTTTGGATTTAAATGATGATTTCCTCTGCTTGCCTTTCTCACAAGTTGTGCAGAGTTTATCCTTAACAAAGGTCATAGAAGGCAAACCTGTCACCAACTCTTTCTTACAGAGTTTGTTGATGTTCTTGAAGTTCAGGTGTGACAGCCTTTTGTGCCATAACCAGTTTAAGTCTGCATTTGTTCTTGTGAGAAAACAGGTTTCAGTTGTAGGATCAGCAGATTGCATGTCCACAACATACACACCTTTCTTTCGTTGAGCACACAGCACAACTTTGCCTTGGGGATCCAATATGTAACCCAGGTGCTCATCAAAGTTAACCTTATAGCCAGCATCACACAGTTGGCTTATGCTAACAAGGTTATGTTTTAGTCCAACCACAAAGGCTACTCTTTTGAACACTGCAGCACCAGCTTTAAGAGTTCCATATCCCTCAGTGGATCCCTGTACATTGTCACCAAATGTGACTTTTGGCCCTTTTTCAGGCTTGAGATCACTCAGCAGGTCCTTACAACCTGTCATGTGCCCTGAGCAGCCACTGTCCAAGTATCAAACCTGGGATGGTTGTTTTTCCTGCAGAGTGTCAAGAAGAATATTAGTCATTTTTAGGGGAACTCATCACAGAGATGAGTTCTCCTACTTCATCAACATTTGTTGATGGACTTGTGATATCAACACTAATATTTCCTATTTGAATGGTATCAGCTTGGATACCACTTTCACTGACTGAGATGTTTCCAACACTGTTTATGTTAGCTGTGAGGGAACCATCAGAGTAAGCAGGCCTTATGTCCTCAGTTTCAGGACAATCTTTGGCCAGATGTGTCTTCATTCCACATTTATAACATTTTCTTCTTTTAGCATTTTTGGAAGAAGACCTTTCAGAAACACATTCTGAGTTATTTCTGTTGATTTTACCAGTAGTTTTAGCAAACTTATTACTATTTGATGAATCAACAGCTTGAGTGGAAAGTTCAATAGCAACAACTTTGCCTGTCTCTTCTTTCCTCTTTTTAGGAGGACAGATGTCAAAGATAGGAAGCTTAATTGGTTTCTGAATTTCCACAGGTTTAGGAAACTTATTCCCAGATCTCTCAGGCTGAGCAATGACTTTGCCTTTGTCCTTCCTGAGATGTGATTGATGTTGCCTATCAACATAATCATTATTTCTGGTTTTGAAAGACTTATTCTTATTTAAAACCATTTTACCACTATGATTAGAAAACTTATTTGAAAGCACAGCATGTTTGCCTTCAACCTGAGACTTACTCTTGTTAAAGGCAGACTGCTTACCTTTTGAAAACTTATTTTCAAAATGTTCAGCATTAAAAGGATTAGTATCCCTTTTTACATCAGCTTTAGACCTAAAGCCTGTTTTGTCAACAGGTTTGGTGTCCACAGCTGCAGTTTGGACATGCTTTCCTTTCTTTTGCTTGTGTGAATCAGCAGAGCACTTTGCAAGCTTATTTGATGGAAAACTTATTTCATCAGCAGCTTTTGTGCTAGGTTCACACGAGCTGTCAGTGTTTTGAGGCCTGACAAACCTGTTTATTGAGATTAATTTACCATTCACTTTTTGAATAAAAGTGTTTGGAATCTCACCAAGAGTGGACAAGTCTTCTTTCAAATTATTAACCTCAACAATGGAAGCTGTTGTGTCAAGATCCCCTCCAAGATAGGCTTGGATTTGTGCAGGAATCTGCTGACTTATGCAATGGCTGACTTTTTGTGCAGATTGGCACCAAGAGTCAACTATCTTTTGAAGCTTAGCATGTTTTATATCTGTTTCTCTCTTTTCTTCCAGTAAAATGGAATTGATGTGTTTTAATTCATCAAGCTCAGTTTCCAACTTATGGAAACTGTCCAGTTTACTGGATTTTGTTTCAAGATCAGTTTTAAGCTTAGAGATTTAAGATAATAAAACAGTATGCTTCTCAACAGCAGCTTTCAGATCAACAAGCATGTATTCAAACATTTGAACTTTTTCTTCAGAACTGTAATCCATAAAATTTTGTACCTTATACATCATTGTAGGGTTCCAGTTCTCCAAGCTGCTAAAAGCTTCAGCTTCAGCCAGATCCTGTTTGAAGTTGCTCGTTGATGGGACATCAGTGTTGGCCATCAGACAGTGATTGTCTTCTTCATCAGATGATGAATCAGACTCCTCCCAGTCACAAGTCTCTGCCATAAGTCCCTTTTGCCGGTTGGAAACCACTGAGTTTTCCAACTTCCTCAGCTTAGCCATAGCCATAAGATACTTAACCCTATAGCCATCATCCCTATTTGTCTTGTGTGGTTTGGATGACTGACCAACATCTTTTGACACACAGTCAGCAGCTATGTGGCCAGGTTTGCAACATTTGAAGCACTCAGCTTTGCCTTATCAAATGCCTTCTTTTTAACAGCATTTGTGCTTCCTTGCAGCATGTTTCTTCCAAACCTTTTCTTGTTGAACCTTTTGACAAGCATGGCTATCATTTGCTCATCATCCAGTTCAGCAATATCTACATTTTCTTCCTCATCAGACATTTCCTCCTTATCATCGGCCTGTTGATCAGGTTGAGTGAACACATCACTCACTTGATTTACAGGTTGTCTCACACTGGCCACAAAGGCAGCACCTTTCTTAGATATTTCCAAGGCATTTCTCTTATGTTGCCTTGACTGCTCATCATTCAGTAAGGATCCATATAAGTTAACAAGATCCATACTTCTGATGGTACCTGAATTCCTTAAAATTGTAGAAAAATAATTCCATTCTTCAGGCAGGACATCTAAGAATTTGTTTACCAAGGTCAGACTGTCCTTGGTGATCCCAACAGCTTTGAGATCATTTACAAGAGCAGTAAACCTGGTGTAGGTTTCAGTGAGAGTCTCCTTTGGTTTTGCAAAGAAGAGTTCATACTGTCTAACAAGATTATTAATCATGTTGTCAAGTGTGATTGTGGGTCCATTATAGACAGTACACAAAGTATCCCACATCTCCTTTGCAGTCTTCATCTTCTCAACCTGTTTGAACACATCATCATGTTTGAACACATCATCAGGTAGAGAGATGACCAGATTGTTTCTGGCCTTTGCATCAAGAGCCACCAGTCTTTTGTCTTCATCAGACCATTGAGATTTTGCTTTCTCAAATCATCTGATTTCAGGAGCAGCTCCTTCAACAGCAGGAGTTATAGTTGTAACAGAGGTTGGCACATAGGGACCCTCCATTACAATCTCTGGTAGTTGCACATCCAGATTCTCTAAGTAGAGCATCATTCTGCACTTCCAACCAGAAAAGTTGTGATGATTGAACTTTGGAGGTTTGCCCACTGAGCCATTGTCATAGTATGAGGAACTTGCAGCACTTTTGTCCATGGAAACTTTGGGAGAATGAGAGATCTAGAATGACACACACTCTAAACTGCTCTGATACCAGTTGTAGGTCCCAAAAGATATCCCAAGTATATAGCCTTAAGCTGTAGAGGGGGGGGGGGGGTGAACACAGCAATTTAAAAACTACACACAATTTTCTCAATGTTTGTATGTATTATCAACAAATGTTAATTACAAACGAGCTTGAATGCGGAAAGGTTCAAGCTGAGATGACAGATACAACAATATGTTTAACTAGTCCAAGACAGACTTAAACTGGTTACACTGAATACACTCACTAAGAATCACTCACTGTGTTTACAAGACTCTAAGGAACAGCTTGAATAAGAACAGCTTGGACACTGAGCACTGTTTTATTCAAGCAGACTTGCATGCATGAAAGACACACTTGAATGCACGTTCACTCTTGGTTTCAGCACTTAGCTTTTTGGCTTGATCTTTCAATCCTTGGAAGTTTCTTTTTATACTCACTCAGAGGATCTAAGTGAAGCTTCTTCATTGGACGGAATGAAAAAGGAGAAGTCTTGTTGAAAAGACAACATAACCTTTTCTGCACATTCTGAAAAGCAGACTTGTCTTCATGTGGACAGAACTTTTATCTTTTCACTTTGTCTACTGTTGTATAGCCTTTAACTAAATAAGGAATGTCAACTTTGTGTTTTTCTTCCTTTGTTAAGGCCTATTTTGATATAAGAAAAAGGTCTGTCACCCTTTTTCAAATATCATTTTGTCTTCATGTAGCAGAACAGCTTGGGCAGGCTGAGCAGTTCTGATTTCCACTTTGTCTTCGACTTTGTAAACTGATCTTGTAGTCAAAAGTAATACATGAGGACTTGGAAACATATTCCATAAAGTGTTTAGCCTGTTCACAAAGAACAGGTTCTGTTCACAAAGAACAGAACACTTGTAAACTGCCCAAGCTGCTCACCAGTGTAGAGCAGCATAGACAGTTTATGTCCAGCCTGTTCAGCAGACTGAACAGGTTGGGCAAAACTGCCTTTGTTGCAACACATGCAACACATAGAACAACTTCAGACTGATATTGCAAATCATTTTCAGGTTTCAATAAGGCATATAACAGGCCTTAAATTCAACCTTCAAAAGCATCAACATGTTTGATTAATAATCTCCCCCTCAGATGCAGAACAGGTTTGACTGAGGCCTTTTTGTGCCTAACAGTTTTGCATCTTTTTACGTATTCAATTTATTTATTAAAGTTTTATTTATTTATATTTTATTGGTTAAACTATTTGTATAATTTTATTATTTATACTTTTACTTTAATACATTTTGAATTTGTGTAAATTTTGATTTAAATTTACTAATTCACTACGTTCTGATTTCAGTTTGCTAATTTATTATTTATTATTTAAATATTTTGTTACGCTAATATGGTTTTATTTAAATTTATAATTTTATTTGTTTGGATTTAAATATTTTGTTATGCCAGTACGTTTTGATTTCAAATTATTATTTTATTTATTTTGATTTAAAATTTTTCTACGTTAATACTTAAGTAACATTAAAATATTTAAGTGAAAACGAATATAACATATTAATGTAAAAACTTGTAAATCAAAAAGATTAAAATACTATATTGAAATCAAAACGTATAGGCATAACAAAGTATTAAAATTAGAAAAATAAAATACTAAATTTAAATCAAAACGTATTAACGTAACAATATATATTATTTTAAATAAAATAAACTAAAAGATAAATATAATTCATTATTTCTAATATCTATAAATATTAATAAATATAAATACAATATAAATACAATATATTATTCCTTACATCTTTAGATATTAATATATAGATAAGATTTAAATCTTCATTCAAATTATATCTAATATATACTTATCTAAAAATCTAATTAAAAAATATATTATTTGTTTATTTATAAAATTATTTATTTTTAATATATATTAGTAATTTTATAACTTTAAGGCATTTAATTAAAACCAAACAAATTAAATAGTAAATTTAAATCCAAAGGCACTGACATAACAAAATATTTAAATCCAAACAAATAAAATAATAATTTTAAATAAAAAAAATATTAGCGTAACAATATATTTGTAAACTTAAATCAAACATGATAAATTAGTAAATTTAAATCAAAATTTACATGAATTCAAAAATTATTAACTTAATGAAATAGTTTGATTGAAAAGTATAAATAATAAAATTATACAAATAGTTTAACCAATAAAATATAAATAACTAAAACTTTAATAAATAAATTTAATACATAAAAAGATGTATAAATTAACTAATTAAGTATATAAAAAAGATAACTTTTAGTAAAGAAATATATATTTATTTTGCAAATAAATAGGTATAACTAATAATAATAATAATAATAATAATAATAATAATAATAATAATAATAATAATAATAATAATAATAATAATAATAATAATGAGATTAATAATAATAATATAATTAATAATGAATCAAATCATAATCTATTAAATTAATATTTCTAATTTAAAACCAAAAATGGAAAATTAAGAAAAGGGACCAAAATTAAAATTACAAAACTTGTAATTGAAAGAACGGCAAAAACAGAAGGACCAATTCTGCAAATAAAAAGTGGTTTAAGGGACCGTCACTGCAACTCTGGTAGTTGAGGGACCGTCACTGCAACTCTGGTAATTTTAAACAAACCGCAACGACCATTTCTGTAATTTACTCTTAATTTTATTATAAACTAAAAGATATAAATATCATTATTTGATTTGATTGTAAAGAACTATCAAAATTCCATAATATTATATTGTGTATATCTTTACCATAATATATTGATATTTTAATTTTATGAATAAATCGAAAAAGTCATGACATGTGCGAGAAGCAAAGGAATCCAATTTATGGTCTAATTATGTGACATGTGGAAACTATTTATTTATTTATTAGAATACATAGATAAAATATAAAGTACAATTAAGTAGTACACAAAAAACTCTAAGGGGCTGTTTGGTAGAGAGATTTGAGGGGAGAGAATTGTGTTTTTATTTGTTTGGGAGAAATGCTCTCAATTTTTGGGCGGAGAATTGAATTCTCTGAGAATTGTTTGAAGGCTAAATATGGAGAAATGCAATTCTCTCCAATTGTTAGAGAAATGGTGAGAATTGACTGTCTTGTGTCTCTACTCCACCTGAGCCACCATTTCTCCTCTTTAATTTCTCTGTTGACACCAAACAAGATACACAATTTCAATTCTCTACCCATTTTCATTTCTCCCCAATTCCATTTCTCCCTGATTTCCATTTCCATTTTTCTTTATTTCTTTTCTCTGTACTAAACACACTCTAATGGATCTAGGCTCATATTTACAATCGGGCTAAGTCATCTATATTAAACTCTAGTTTATCTAATAAACCTAATATTCTATTCTATATAAGATATTTAGGGTTCAATCTGTGTCCGTTTATGTAATTGATTTGGGTTTTTCTTTGTTTATAGACAACTAGTTTATTACCCACGTATTACGCAGATATTTTAATATATATAAAATATAATAAACTAAGAGCTAAAGATATAAATATCATTTATTAAACAAAAATATATAAGAACGATATTAGTATGAACTATTAATTTTGTATATTTCAATATGTGTGTGTGTGAATAGTAATTATTTTATATTTTTTAAACTTTTATTATATTATATTATAATTAATAAGTTATTATTAGAGTATTAGATTTTGTTGGATTTGGATTTGAATTTTATATTAGATATGGATAAATATAGTTTAAATTTATTTATTATTTTTTTAAAATATACAATGCCACGTGTCGATTCATGGTGATAACACATGGCTTCACAAGAAATGAACATATTTATTATTTTATTAGCATAGATAGATTTGTTATCATAAGTTTTGGTGGTGTATTTATTTGTTCATGACAGACCGGTGATTGTGGTCGTGAAAGAGAAGGGAAGAGGAAAGAAGGGAATTTGAGGGGACGGTGGGAGGAGGAGGACGCTCACGTGAGTTGTGTGTATTTTAAAAGTTCGTGGCGAACGGAGGTACGTACCTCAATCAGAGTTGGTCTTGTGGCCCCTTAACAGTAACATTTACACGAGACCAGTGACTTGCAAAAGAAAATAACATAACGACTATAATTGTACAAAAAAACAACATTGCCGAATCAAATCAATAAAAATGAAAAAAAACATAATGATTTTGTTTAATATAAACCCTTTGTAGGTCCCGAAAGGTTCCCAAAGTATATAGTTATAAGCTGTAGAGGGGGGGTGAATACAGCACTTTAAAAACTACACACTCTTTTTCTCAATGTTTGTATGTATTATCAACAATTGTTAATTACAAACAAGCTTGAATGCGGAATGGTTCAAGCTGAGATGACAGATACAACAGTATGTTTACTAGTCTAAGACAGACTCGAACTAGTATACACTGAATACACTCACTAAGATGCACTCAATGTGTTTACAAGACTTTTAAGGAACAGCTTAGGTAAAACAGCTTAGACACACAGATGCTGGTTTACAGAAGATTTGCATGCATGAATATCACACTTGCACGTTCACTCTTGGTTTAAGCACTTAGCTTTCTTCACATTCTTTCTGACCTTGGAAGCTTCCTTTTATACTCACTTAGAGGATCTAAGAGAAACATCTTCATTGGACGGAATGAAAAAGGAGAAGTCTTGTTTGAAAAGACAATATAACTTTTCTGCACTTTTCTGAAAAGCAGACTTGCCTTCTCTTGTGCAGAACTTTTGTCTTTTTACTTTCTACTGTTGCATTGCCTTTAACCATTTTAGGAATGTCAACTTTGCGTCTTTCTTCCTTGTAAAGGCCTATTTTGATATAAGAAAAAGGTCTGTCACCCTTTTTCAAATATCCGTTTGTCTTCATGTAACAGAACAGCTTGGGCAGGCTGAGCGGTTCTGCTTTCCACTTTGTCTTCAACTTTGTAAACTGATCTGGTAGTTAAAAACAATACATGATGACTTGGAAACAAATTCCATAAAGTGTTTAGCCTGTTCACAAAGAACAGGTTCTGTTCACAAAGAACAGAACACTTTAAAATGCCCAAGCTGCTCAACAGTGTAGAGCAGCGTAGACAGTTTATGTCCAGCCTGATCAGCAGACTGAGCAGCTTGGACAAACTGTCTTGGTTGCAACACATGCAACATATAGAACAGCTTTAGACTGATATTGCAAATCATTTTCAGGTTTCAATAAGGCATATAACAGGCCTTAAATTCAACCTTCAAATGTATCAACAGGTTTGATTATAAAATCTCCCCCTCAGATATAGAACAGGTTTGACTGAGGCCTTTTTGTGCCTAACACTCTCCCCCTATTTGCAATAACCAGTCCAAGCTGGTCTTGTCAAAAATCACTATATATTTTTACAGTACATTTGCTGAAATAAAATTACAACATTACAGTAAAGTAAAAGATCAGTTTATATATACACTGATTCTTGACTATACTAGAACAACATATGTTCTTACAAAAGTACAACTAATGTGCTAATGTATTTTACAACTAATGTAAAAGCAGAAATTACAACTTATGTAATAATGTACAACTAATGTACAGAATGTACAACTAATGTACAGAATGTACAACTAATGTACAGAATGTACAACTAATGTACAAAATGTTTGGACTGTTTGATTTGGGAGCAAATAATGGCAAGCCTGTCCAACTGATGGACAGCTTCCATTCTTCACCTACCCAGATGGCAGGTGGACTTCATTCGACAGGAGGTGGTATCCCTTCTTTGAATCTCTTTACAAGTTCTTCCCTTGTTTCTTCGTGTTCTTCAATTTCAGCTGTAAGAAACATAAAGTTAGAACTTTGAAGTTCACCTCTGTCATAAAAACCTTTCAGCTCTTCCCAGATAGCTGCTCTCCATAGGCTGGACTGATTGAAGGAGGTGGCAATTCTGAAGGCTGCAAGCTGCTTAAGACCAACTATGTGTAGGTCTGAAGCTCTTTGAAAACATTTCTTCTGAGATAGGGGATCTACAAAAAATGCCCCTAACTCAGGCTCTTCAATCACTTTGCCATCTTCAAATTCAACTCCTTCAGGCAGGCTGTGGTCAACTCCTTTAATTTCCACAGCATAATCTCCTTGTTCAATCATCATAAGGAGTTCTTCCAGCTCTGTATCCCTCTTTGTTCTCCTGGTCTTTATCTTTGGATGTGTCACAGAGACACCTTCACTTATTTCTTTTGGAATCAGGCCCAGCTCCTTTACTCTTTCCATCAGCTTCTTGATGTATGCCCTGATAGTCTTAGCCGTTTCTGACTTAGACTGGCTCAGGGCAACTGCCAGTTCCACCCATTCCCTGTAACCCATTTGTGCAACATCAGTGTGATCATATGATTCCATTTCAGGGCCTGTTGCACCCATCCTGGTGATCTGAAGTTTCCACTGTGTGCCTTTTCTTGAAATGGGAACAGCTTTGACAATCGCTTCCTTGGCCAGCCTTCTAGTAGCAACATCATGAAATTTCTGTCTAGCCAAGTTGTCAAAGTGGAATTTGGCTCTGGCAGAGGGTACTGTTGATTTGGTCACAGAGACCTGAATACCTTTCTCTACTTCCTTCTCTTTTTCTCCTGCTGATTTCCTGGCAGCTTCCATTATTTTCTTTTGCACCTCCAAGGTAGACATTTTAACTTTCTTTGCTTCTTGGAGGGCAAAAGACTTAGCAGCTTTGGCAGATTCTTCTTCTTTTCTTAATTCCTTCAGAGCTTGAAGCTGTTCATCCCTAAACTCAAAGTATTTGTGCATAGGGAGGCCCATCTCTTTGGCTCTGGCTTTGTGAAACTGTATATCTGCCTGTTTCTGCTCAATAGGATCCTCAGCTGCCTTTTCTTTGCCTTTAGCTGCTGCTTTGGTGACAGCAGCTTCAGGAGTTTCTTCTTCTTCTTCTTCTTCTTCTTCTGCTAGGATAAGGTGCCTCCTTTTGCTGCTAGGCCTGTCCTCAGGAATGACTTCCTCCCCCTTAGACTGAGCAGGGTTTGGAGAGACATCCTGAGTAGGCATAGCAGCTTGAGAAACACCTTCAGCTGCACCTGTTTCTGCTAGTTGATCAGGAGAAGGAATCTTCTCCCCCTTAGACTTAGTCTTCGAGGCAGATGATTTCTCCCCCTTTGAAGGAGATGAGGCAGCGACTTCAACCCCTGGTCTGCCTGAAGACACAAAGTCAGCAGGCTTGCCAGCAAGTTTGGAAGGTTTAGGACCAACAAGGCTGTTCACTAAGTAAGCCAAGTTATCCTTCACCTCACCAAGTTGGGAAAGACAGTTTTGAAGAGAAGAAGCTTGGGAATCAGCAAAAGTGGTCAGCTTAAGAATGTTGTCTCTATCAGAAGCTGTGAACAACAAACTTTGGAGCTGTGCAAGATGAAGTTCAAGAGAATCTTGCACATCAGCAAGGTTTGATGACACAGAATTTGATAGAGAGCCCATAAGAGTGTTCAGGCTGGCCAATGTTGAAGGAAGGGTAGTATTGCAAGAAGTGAGAAGAGAGGACAGCTGTTGAGAAATGGCTGTCATAGAGGACACGGAGTCCTGTTGTAAGGAGAGGATAGAGGAGAAAGAGTTTGATACATTTTGCAGCTGTGCAGTGAGTGCAAGCAGCTGTGGAGAGTTGTCAGTTTGGGGAGTAACTGGGAAGGATTCTTTAAACGTATCAAAGAATCCTTTGAGCTGCTCAGACACAGAGTCTGAGATGATGGATGGTAGGGAGTGCATGGTATTTTCCAAAGAACCAACTTTGTTGGTCAGCAATGAAAGCTGATCCTTCAAAGGCAGGTCTTTGGGAGATGGAGGTGTATGGGTAGACTGTTTGGAGTGAGTGGATGGAGGGTGATGTCGAGCTGGTGTTTGAGGATGAGATGGAGAAGGAAGGGAAACTTTGGACAGTAGTTCCATATCCTGGGCAAAAGTAAGATGGCCCAGGTTAGAGGGATCAAGGGGTCCTTCAGCAGCGGCTGTAGCTGCATCATTAGGAGAAGGGGATGATGTTTGAGGCCTCTCAGATGCTGCTTGTGTTGCAGCACCCTTATGAAGACCAGTGGTGGTTCCCTCTGCAGTGCCTTAGTCTAAAGGCACCTCATCATGGGGAGATGGGATATGCATTTCAACATCAGCAGTGGTAAAACCTGCTGATGGAATTTGCATTGAGGGAGCAGCCTCACCGGAGGGATGGTATGATCCCTGAGGTTCATCAGCTTGGGATATTGGTCCCTCAGCAGCTGTTTGGTGTAGAACAGCTGAATCATGGGGAACAGAAGGTTGAGGCTGAG